>WAAB01022726.1:220526-244057 GCA_013389865.1 Piaya cayana
CCATCCAACCAGTTTTCCACCCAGGAGAGTGTGTGCCTGTCCAGGCCAGAGGCTGACAGTTTCCATAGCAGAATGCTGTGAGAAACTGTGTCAAAGGCTTTGCTGAAGTCCAGGAAGACCACATCCACAGCCTTTCCCTCATCCAGCAGCCAAGTCACTTTGTCATAGAAGGCGATCAGGTTAGTTTGGCAGGACCTGCCTTTAATTCTCTATACATTAGAGAAAAGCCAACTACGGATATACTCCAGTTACCATGTTAAGACTCGCCTTTAGATATTAATTGCAAAAACTAATATCTAGACAAAGTTTACATATAAAAAAGACTGAAAGCAACGACAATACAAAATTCTGTTTCAGGAGTAATACATATACCATGGATCAATTTGATTTCATTCAACAGAAGCTCCAGGTTTGTGATCTGTTAATAAAGTATCATGTTATGGGCTGTTCTATTTTTTTTCTCACACAGAAAAATTCACATCAGGTTTAGAATACAGTCAAATGTAACATCATCTAAAAATCAGCAAGTTCTTCTACGGACCTTGTGAGAGTTACCACAGAACTTGGGTCATATCTGAGACACAATGTGTGCATTTTTTCTCCTCCATAGAGGAGATGAAAGGTTCAAACTGACGAAGCATGCCCTGGAATGCTTTTTGTTAAATATTCAAACAACACTATAGCACGGTCAGGTAATTAACTCAGAGGTTCTTTTAAAACTCTCAGGATCTATTGCTATTAAAAAGCATTTATTTTTGAGATACACATTATAACCTCATTCTTAAATACAACTTGAATTTTGTTTTCTTTTTATCAATTAAGCTTGTAACTCTTAGAAACCAAGATGAGGAAGCTCAGCTTTCAACTTCTTGGCTAACAATTCAAGGCATCAGAAACAACAGGAAGTGGACAAACCCACACAAACAGCATGATTTTCCAAATCCAGAAGTCAGACTTAAAGCCTTTAAGGGAAAAACAGAAGAATGAGTTAAAGGAACTAATTTTTTTTCTGATTTTACACCTGTTTTAATATACTTTTTAGCCTTTTTGTATAGATGTTACCTGTATTACCCAGAACTAACAGACACATGCACAAGAAATCCTGTAGTAGTGAAACTACATAGAGGTTAAATGTTTAGGTGGGCATCTGTCACTTATTATCTGACAGAAACAACTACAACTTTCTGGAATCAGCATTAAAGCCTTTGAGTTCCTCATGAAAAAAAAGCATAAACGTACCATTTGCTGTTTCAACTACTTGTTTTACTCTAATTTTAGAGTCACACTTTTGGTCATATTTCTGCCTTTATAGTTGCAGAGTTACAGCATTTTGCATCAGGTTTGTTGGTGGAATATAGGATGCACAGATATGTGGTAGATTGTCTGGATCACGATCCAGTTTTCCTGGGTAATTCTTTAGCAAATATTCTTAAAGTTTTGTTCGCCTTTATACTGACTTCTAACCAGTCAATATCACACTAGCGACGACTTTATTTAAACTGACTAAATAGCTCCCTCCAACTTTTAAGCTACACATGCCTTTAAACCCTAATAATTGTAGGGGAACAGTTTATTGAAAGGGTTATACTTGTATTTAAGGATCTTTAATTAATTACAAGTTGTATGCAATATTTACCAATGTGTAAGCCATGAACACTCAGATTTCAAATTACCAGTTCTCATCCAAGAATTTATTTAAAAAATATTATACAGAGGTGCAAACAGGTGCAATCAAACTGCCCGGTTCAGTCTTTGAAGAGGTTTTGTTCAGAACACATTGTCCTGCTCTGAAATACACGGTTTACTTCTTAAACTTTTTTTATACCCAGCAGAGGGCATCAGCTTCCTGCAAACCTGAGGCATCCCCAGCTGTCTGAGCAGAGAGGATTTCATTATTGAACCCATTCAGGAATTGAGGCCAAGACAAGCAATGCATTATCCACATCTGTGAGGCTGAAATGAATGGACTCAAGTATAAGACTATTACTTAAGAATAAGATAAATTTATTTTCTTTTGGGTCTGTATTAAAGCTTCTCACCCAGCCCCTCAAATATCTTGCTGATAGTTCTTTAAGATCAACACAATTTTTTATAGATACCTTTATGATTTACAATATTCACTGTAAAATTTTGGTTTAAAATCTTCTACCTGAGAATTCCCTTAGAAATTCAGTATTAGGTAGCTAAGAAACCCGCTCACAGCAAGGTAGCGAAATGGGACTTTCTGACATCCACACCCATGCTACTGCCAGCGTGCAATTCACACGTTTGGTTTCCCAGACAAACAGATAAAATACTCTGGCAGTATTTTACCAGAGTAGCTACAACAGCACATAGAGGAAGCCTAGTATAAGCTGTGGTAGGTCAGGATGAATGAAGACAAGAGTGGCAGCTGGGGATGGGAAAAGTTTCCCTTGATCTCCCACTATTACTAAGTGAAGTTTAGGTTGCCTTAGCTCTTCTCTGCTTCTCCCAGCTTCCTCTAGCAGCCCTACACACCAGCAAATCAAATCTGTATACCTTAGTAAATGACTTGCCCTTCTAGGCACTAGTAAGCAAAATATTAACAACTAACGTGCAACAAACGCCATTCTTCATCTCACCCACAGATGACAGCACTATCTACGATAATCTCGTAAGAAAAAACAGTGATCTAGAGTACATTTAGAGGCACAGGCTGCAACCAGAAGAGCAATTATCTTTGATCACCTTCCGGTTTTCTCCATGTTATTCTTCCATTTGTTCATACTTTTTAACTGATCACTCTACTTGCTTTAAATTCTTTATTTTAGTTGGCTAGTCAATACCGTGAAGCAGACAACAGTAATTTACATATTAAAAAAAGGACAAAATAGCTCCAGCAAGCATCAGCTAAGCTTCACAGATAAGCCACTTGCCAGAACCACAAAAGCTTAAAAACTTGTCAAGCATAAATCACTGAGATCCTACTCAATTCACAGTCCTTAAAGCCTCATAAGTCATTTAAGAAACTAGAACCAAGGATCAAGGTATGTTGTCCAGAGCCCATCCCAGGAAGCAAGCCTCATAATCTATTTTATATATAAAGACTACAGGGCTATTCCATTAATTGAACTGTTTTATTTCAAGGTAGAAAATCAGAATTTTCTCATTTTCAGGAGCAAATTACAATTCCTAAATTCAGTATTTCTTGTTGTAGTTCATCCTTTGGTGTATCTAATAATCCAGGTATTCTCAGGAAAACGAGTTTTCTTCTTCCCTTCATTTGCTATTGCAGGCTTGTAAAACAAAATATTCCAAAACAAAAATAAAATTTCCCTCCACTGAACCTTCAAGCTGCTTCATTCCTTCTGTTTTATAAAACAGTAATACTCAGGCAAGTAACTACCCTAGCAGTTTCCAATCAGATGGGCTAGATCTTGCCAGCTGACTTCAATGTTGCTGAAACCTTTCTTCTGACAAGGAGATCTCCTTAGTAGTTATCTTATCAATTAGTGTGATTATATCACACCTGAGTTTTCAGTTATTAGCTTTGTGCTACTTCTTGGGAGTTTCAGGTTAATTTTCAAGAAAGGAGAAAGTCAGAGTTATTACTCCATTAAATATACCTGTGTATTATCCCTAACCTCCAGCCAGACTCCTTAAATTGCACAGACTACTCAGATCATCACCGAGGAAGCCCTAGATCTGATTTGCACAGTTCCATCAGACCACTTTGCCCATGTATTTCCTTGGCAATAGCAAACTCTTCTGCCTTCGTAGTGAGCTCATACTAACTGTCCTATGGACTTCGGTGAAATGGTTTAGGTGAGTAAGAGGGCCAAGCAAATAGATCGGTTCTGTGCAATTCAAATATGTAATGATAAAATGCTGAAGCTGAAGGGACCATTTATGCAATTATACCATTCCCCATCAGCCATTATGTATGCTTTTTTACTGACATAGGAGTAGAGATTGTGTGTGAGATCTTAAGACACTGTGGAAGGCAGGTAGGGAGCAACCATCAGTATACTCCTAAATAAAATGTTTGGGTAACCTTTGCTGATATGTTCCCTAAAGACCAAATCCAGAGAAGCCTGAAGTCTCTGTGAAACATTCAATGCTAAATGTCTGGATCTGGCCTTAAAGATTAAGGCTGCCTGTCGGAGTTCACAGTCATGCCTGGAGATGGGGACAAGGCAGCCTAACACATAGAAGTAGAACAGATGACTTCTCAAATGCTTTCTATTCAATGTGATCATAATAAGCTTGCTGGGTAGAAAGCACAGACTAATTAACTTACACTAATAGAAGTTGTTTATATCTCCAGGCAAACCCAGAATTTTATTTTTCTCCAGAGAAGGTTTTCTTCCTACTGCGGTGTTTTGGGTTTAGTTTTGCTTGTATCAAAACCCACAGAAAGGTACAATTTATCCAGCCTAGTCTGTGCCAACTGCCTCTGCTTTACGACTCCCCTGTGCTAATTTCTTGCCTGTGAACTGCTGACTCTTTGAAGTAAAAGATTGGACAAGATCTTGTTTTGAGCAAGTGGGAATGCAGGGCTGCTGACAAAGGACATCCATCATAGGAGTCGCTGCAGAAGACATCTGCAATTTCTCCCTCTCTGGTGCGAATGAACTGCAGCATCCAGCTCTACACGCACTCAGCCCCATCCCAAGCAGGTACCTCCATCCCTAATAAGGGTTACATGCTGAGCCATGGATCTCCTCACCTACTATCTGAGCATATACTAATTCCTTATTTTTATGTCATATTTTCCCCCTAGAATGGCAGAACCGAACACTCTATTCTATCCATAATATATGTAACATTTAATTCTTTCTGGTAATTACACTAATTCTAGTGCATAGTACCCTAAATGGTCTAAGGCTGGTTCAGATCCTGAACTCCATCAGGTCATTTTTACTTCTTCCAAATCTCTGTGGAGCAGAGAGTGTATATGTGAGTGTGTATAGGACTGTGTATATAGTTGATCCAGCCAAACTAGCTGGAGCTCTCCTCTCAGAAATACAAGGTGCAAATGACACTGTGTAAGTTGCCAGTGATCAGAGTGAGTTTGTTTGAACCCTCCCAAGAGCAGCTGAGAAGGAAAATGGAAGCCCACCCTTTTACCTAAGTGGATGTTCTGTCCTGTAGGATATAAGTAAAGGGGATCTGTATTTCATTGACTTCTATTAGCCTTAACAATTGTTCAGTAGTTAACTGGAAGGTTGAAAAATATCCTTCTGCATCTTCTGCTTCAGCGTAATCTGAAAGGCCTGTTCATCACTCAATTATAGTTGGTATCTGACTTGATATTTTGATACTACCATGTGCAACAGACATAGCTCCTGCAGGAACAGAGCTGTAACTCTTTCCCCCTTTACATCTCTTCTTTCTTCCGACTCCACTAATTTCACTGTTTTATATTTTTAAGTGGATTGAAAACCCTCACCTACCATCCAACACAAGTTGGTGATGCTTCTCATGTGTCAGAAATTGCTACTGATATTCCAATTCTGCTTTATTTTTCCTCTTTCTTTGATAGTATTATAAAGAACATTTATATTTGAATAAAAAGCAAGTAATGCATGTAAGAGTATGCATCAGGGAACATCAGATTTGTTTTTTCCAATTACAATTCTTATTTCAAATAGGGTAATGCAATTAAAAGATAATTACTAGAAGTGCAAAGCTAAGGTTACGATCAGAAATGGTTACCTCTTCACTTCTAAGTCCTATCTTGCTAAACAAAACATTCCTGTGGAGCAAGTTATTCTGCATATCTACAGGTATTCAGAAGCAACTAAATGTCTAGCACTAGGAGCAGAGTGGCTCTTTGTATACAAACTACCATATTAGGAAAAGAAGACAAGTATCAGTGGATATATCACTGATTAATAATGTCAGAAATTCACTTCAGGATCAGATAATAACAACATACTAGTAGTGTTTTACAGGCAGTCTGATTTCTGATTTCTTTAATAAACTATAAGCAATGAAATACAGAAAGAAAAAACGGTAATTGAAGAGTTCTCAAGGCTTTGCTGGGCAGTTACTAGGCATGATTAGCATGGCCCTTCAGGACAGCCACAACAAGGACCAGGAGAGGCTGTGACCACAGCAGAAACGTAGTGATGTATTGGGCAAACTGAAAGCAGAGACTTCAGTCCTGTGTGCAAGTTCAGCCCGTTGGCAAGGCACAGCAAACTCCAGATGCTATAGCTGGGTCCTGCTCTGTGCTACAGCCTCGCAGCAATCAAAACAAACTGACATTGGTGGCCTGGGGTTTTATTCCCATGACCTTGACTAGAACTGAGCTAAACATTCACCTTTGTACTGTGTCCCGAGAGGGACCCTTGAGGTAGCTGCATGACCACATTCACAGAATCACAACGTTGGAAATGACCCACAGGATCATCGAGTCCAACTATTCCTATCAATCACTAAACATGCCCCTCAGCACCTCATACACCCATCCTTTAAACACCTCCAGGGATGGTGACTCAACCACCTCCCTAAGCAGCATGTTCTAGTGCCCAATGTCCCTTTCTGTGAATTTTTTTTTCCTGACATCAAGCCTGAACCTTCCCTGGCAGAGCTTGAGGCCATTCTCTCTTGTCCTATCCCTTGTCACTTGAGAGAAGAGGCCAGCTCCCTGCTCTCCACAACCTCCTTTCAGGTAGTTGTAAAGAGCAATAAGGTCTCCCCTCAGCCTTCGCTTCTCAAGGCTAAACAATCCCAGCTCTATCAGCCACTCCTCGTAAGACATTATTCCCTGTCCTTTCAGATGGCAAATCTACATGCTCAGCCTGAAGCCCACCTGGAAGGGACCTCTTGCTTTCCCACATCCTCCTGTGCCCTAACAAAGAAGCTCAGCACAGCCTGTGGGCCAGGGAGAGGTGAGCCTGGGGCTGCTCCTGCCATGCTCTCCAAGAGTCACAGAGCCACAGGCACTAGGACTAGCCTACCGAGGGATTTTGGAGGATCCCCTGCTCTGTGGGAGGCGTTGCCCTTTGCAGCTGGGCTCTGTCATACAAGCAGCAATGAGTCAAAAATTTTCAAAAGTTTGAGATTCCTTTTTCAGAGCTCCTTTTGCCTCTGCGGGGAGAAATATACCAGTCCTGTACCTCAGGAGTTTGTTCAATGGGAAGCCGTCGAGAGAAGAACTCAAGCTGTGCGACCTACATGGAGCTAAAAATGATTTTCTCATAACACGAGCATACATCATTAACAAGCATGAAGCTTTAATTAGCATTGCCCTTTGTCAGCTCCCGTGTCACTGTCAGTGCCTTGAGCACCACAAGGAGGGGGCGGGTAATGGGATGGGGGGCTTAGTGGTGCTCAGAGGAGGCTGAAGGGAGATCTCAAAGCAGCCCATAACTATAGACTAAGTAGTTATAAATATGAGTGTGCTTCAAACTTTATTCAGATAGAGCCATGAACTTCCACCCTTTGAAAGTCAGAAGCACTAAAAAAAAAAAACCCAAAAAATCAAACAAATGCCTTTTCTGCAGGAGCCTGTCTCTAGAAGCCAGCTGGTGTAATGCTGAAGTGTCACAAATCATTAGTAAGGTTTTGCCAATCTGTTTTACTTAAGTGTCTGAAATAAAACAGCAATCCTTTATTGTTTGCTGCTTTGTTTGACTGGTAATAGTGCCTAAAAGGGGCTGGGACTCCAATTTACGCCACGTGAAACCACTGTTTGCTGTGAGAGCATATATTCCCATTTTCTCTGAGAGTTTCAGTGGGATAGTGACAAAGTTCTGATCCATTTTTTTAGTCTGTCTTCAACTTTTTTGTGGTGGTGGCTGACAGTCACTGCAAACTAAATGTTAACTGCATAATGGGAACAAAGCTGATTTCATTAAATGTTCAAAATTAGTGACAACTCTTGGCTGAAAATGCAATGTTTGTAACATCACACTGGTTTTCCTCTTCTGGACTCCACAAATCCATGGTGTTTTCTCAGCAGCCACCTGCTGAGCCCTGAGGAGCTACACATCAGGGATAACCTTGAGAAGTTTTTAACAACCACCAATCTTTTTGTCACAGAGAATTACTTAGGTGGCTACATGTTATTTGGACAAAAATAGAGAAACCTTCTAAGGCTGCCAGGCAGGGACCACTCTTGTGGAAGCCAGAGCTTTTCAAATGAAGGAGTAGTTCAAGAGAGTGCTGGCTAGAGGTGAAGGACTGGGGAGGGAGAAGATGATCAGCAGCACACAGCCTTCTGGTGCTCTAATGAAGCCAGAAAGTGAAGCTGAACACATAAAGAATTTTTTTCATAACATTAACATTAAAAAAAAAACCCTATTATTATTGGCTTGTTTAAAATGCTAATATTATGAATATTTACAATACTTATTAAATAATAAAATAGTTTAACTCTGATGTTAGCCTTACTTCCAGAATATTTATTCTGACTGTGTCCCAACATACCTGAGGCAGGCAAAAAAGCTCCTCCACATAAAAACTAGGCAAATGGGGCAGAATAGCACACCTGGAAATAATGATCCTTATGGAAAAAAAACAAACAGACGAAAGCATTTCCATAGTTCCCTGGAGATATGTCCTTATCTTGATAATTGGAGGCATAATAAATAAATAAATAAAATGTCTTATTTAACCATGTTGTTGTTGGAGTCCTTTGTCTTTAGCATAGTCGGGAAAAACTTTTGG
Organism: Piaya cayana; assembly: GCA_013389865.1. Classification (NCBI taxonomy): domain Eukaryota; kingdom Metazoa; phylum Chordata; class Aves; order Cuculiformes; family Coccyzidae; genus Piaya; species Piaya cayana. The sequence continues at coordinate 229,167 of WAAB01022726.1, forward strand.
ATTGATCTAAAGAATCTCAGCCTATTTTCTATTGAAGTGTATTAATGCCAGGTTCTGTGCAATTAGTGAAAAGCCAATTCCCATTACTAGTTAACACTATTGAGTATCTGCTTTCTTTAATAAAAAGCTATGTCCGACAAAGACTATAAATTGATGGGCAGCCACTTTCTAAATTTATTCTGTCTCCTCCAAAAATGCAGAGAGAGCACTGCCGTTTAGAAGGCAGAATAGATGTAGAAGAAAAGATTCCTGCCCTCAGAGAGCTGACCTGCCGCAGCAGACCCCACCTTTGCGTATCCCCCTTGACAGCAGCCTGTCTCCTGCTACAACTCAGCTCTTCTTTGGAAAAGCCTTTGCGCATTTCTAAGGGCTGCGCACATGAAGACTGATATTAAACTCTCTACATTCATTTAGTGGCATCAAAGTCCAGGTTGGCAGAAATCCTCCATGGAATGCAGTCTTCTTGGGTGGTTGAATCACACGTATGTTTTATGATCCAGCAGCTGCTGGAAGTGCCCAGCTGGACTTGGGGCAGACCTTGGAGGTATCTATACCAGCTCCTGCCCACATTGGCCAGGGTAGATGTTGCCCACTTTGGACAGCCCCTAAGAGGCTGATGAGGCAGCTAAGCAAGGCTTCAGGGTAATATCTCACTCTTAGGAAGACCAAATATTTATGCCCCAGCAGTGGGAGATCCTCAGATCACATACAACTGCCACCTGCCACCTGATATTGCATCTTTGCTGTGTTAATTCCATAAGTAACAACTACTTTTTGGTAGCACTTCATCTCCCATTGTAGGACTCTGCAGTGTTTGTGCTAGAACAGCTGCTTGGGTGCTGTGCATGCTTAATCCTTACAGTGTCTAACAGAGCATTATGCAGGTTCCACGTCTTGTTAGCCCCAAGTAAGTGAGGAATATGATTAGAAATTAACAATAATTACAACTAAAAAAGGGATGAAAAACTTACCCTGGCTAAGAAAAAAATGAAAATAAACCAATAATTACTGGTCGAGTGAAAGAAGATTCACTATTCTACTTCTGTTACCTGATGTTTCTTTGGTTTAGTAGTGGTTTCCATTATGGCCTACAGATCTGCAGAATTCCAAAGGCTGCTTCTAGGCAGTACATAAGAACTAGCTAGAAGACATCTATTGTCAGTGTTTGTTAATGGCACCTGCAGAAACAGGGGAAAGGGGAAGAACGACGGGGCAGAATAGTTTAAAGATTGATAAAGGAAAGAAAATGTTTTTCCTTTCTTTACAAACAAACGAGGAAATAGCTACCTTGCTGGTTTTAATGATCATTTGCTGAACATCTAAGCAGTTGAGTTGTTACTCAGAATGAATGTAGATGAAATTCAGACATAGACAAGACTATTTGTAGAAACTCAGCTTTTATAGACACATGCACAGTATTTTTTCCCAGAAGGATCACATTTTGATTTAGCTGAGGACCTGAAACTGTGTGACATAATTACACAATTTTGACTAGCACTCTGTTACAAATACTGAATAGTAAAAATGGAAGCAAAATTCAAGCTATCCGGTAGGTAAGCATCTTCTTTTAAATTGTTGACTGAATTTGAATAATTAATACACTGAAGGAAGTGCAATCTGTGGAAGTTCAAGAAAAAGAAAAAGGAGCTAAGCCTATAAGGTAAATTATTAATGTTGGTATATTCGCTTTGCTCCAGTTATTTGTAACATAGGAAATGTGATTTGTGTGTGTTTGTCATTTTAATAGTAACTTAGTTGCCAGCTCAAATCTAAAATAATGAATCAGATCCAAGTCTGTCATTTCCAGAGAGGAATTTTTAATGCAAGCAAAATTAATATGCAGAAGATTCTGCCCAACGAAAGACTACAAACTGAGTGTAGCTGTCACGTATGAGACAAGAGGGTTTAGACCCTCTGTTTTCTTCACCCATGGTGTGAGAGATGCCCTCACATATGTAGAAGGCAATCAGTAAGAGAATAAAAATGTGTACATTCACCTTCGAGTTCAAATGCACGGTGTGGTCTTATCGGCAGCCAGTTTGATTAGGAGCAACTATAACAGTATAAACAAGAGCAGAAAAACATCACATGCTTAAACACAGCTGCATACAGCTGGTAGAGCCTGAGCCAGAGTCAAGAGCTAGTGGGGAAGAGTTAACATCCTTGATGGGACATTGCTGGGGAAGCCTGCATTTCAGCACAGGAACGTTGCACAACCTCTCTTCTTTCCACTTACAGCTCCTCCTTATTATTAATAAATACAAATTCCTAGTCCTTTTTTTTCTTTTTTTACACTATCTATAAATATCTTCAATTACAAGTGCAAGAATAAAATTCTATTAAAGGGACTTGTAAATTACAACTATATTTTTAGATTTGAGCTTGTTAATTTGGTTTCAATGTTTCCCAGAAAAACTATGATTTTAGTGCTTGCAGCTGTAGGAAGGCACTGGACTTTGAAGCCTTGTGTTTATACCTCAGCATACACACAGACCCACTATTGCTTTTCAGGCATTGCTTTGCCAGTGCGTCTCAGCATGAGAAGGACCATATCTGGGTCTGAGAAGGTTGTCTAAGGCTTCATAGATCCATCCAAATACAGGCAAAACTGCTTTGTGTGTTGTTGAAGAATCATTGGCACAGAAAAAGAGATTTCCCTCATTTACTGTCTGTGGTTTAATATCAGTGCGTGTAGCAGATGCACTAGTGATACCTGTTAAACCAATCACTGCAAAAAAAGCAGGTGAACTCCCCCTCCATGCGTTTACCTAACGATTTAAGAGTGCTCAGAGTAAAGTCTTTCATTTCAGTGTCCACTGAAGTCCTAGTCATGATGCTAATTATGCAAAGGATGTGGTTGTGAGCCCACGTGCTGACTCTCAGGAGACCACCAAAGCACCATCTGAACTTGCCATGACATTATTTGATGTATTGAGGCCTCAATGGAGCTTGAGGCTGAGCTGGCTCCATTGCCCGACTCACAAGAAACCCAGCATGCTCCTTGTGCTAAGGATCCAGACACTTACATGCAAGCCGAGGTGCATTTAAGTTTCCCAACGATGATTAGTGAAATGCCAATGCTCTGAAAAGTCTTAAGGGCCACAGTAGTAGAGAGGAGGAGAGGATAAAACTTTTGTTTAGGTACCCCAAATGGGTTCTTTTTGTTTCCGTAAACTATAATTGAAACCATCTTGAGGATCAAAGGCAAATGGAGACTGGGGGCCCATCCAGCTTTAATGCTGCTTTAAACAAGGAGGAAACCCCCTTGTTTTAAAGTGAGGCCAAAACTTCATTTACAAGCAATTCACTAGAAAGATAGTCAGATCCTCCAGGAAAGCAGAGCTCCTCTCGGGGTTCCCCTACTTTCTGGTGCTGCTGCCATTCCCTCTCCCCATCTTCACTGAATGGCATCTCATACATTTGTATCAGAAGGGAAAGACTGAACCAGCAAGCAGGCTCAGACTGGCTGAGCTCCCCATGCCCTTGCCAAACATGGTTCTATCAGCCCTTCCGTGCTCGGCCCATTGAAGATGAACTTGAGCCTCAGCGAGGTCAGGTTCACTTACAACCTTTTCAGAAAGCACTACAGCATGGCCTCACTCCAAGTGTGAATGATTGTGATACACCAGGGAGAAAAAATTGGTTATAAGAAAAGCCTGGACCTATCTGTATTTACTACAAATATAACCTAGGCTTTTGACTTTCTAGACATAAAAAACCCAAGTATAACTGTGCTGTAGGTGATTATTTTAGATTTTGAACCAGTAGTTTGCAGCTTTTCCTGGCAGCATTCAAACTTTAATTGCAAATGAACTATACTACTAGGTGGTCACTTTCTAACAAAATCTGCAAATCCACATTTTACAGGTCTGCTGCTCCTAATAGGGAAGGTAGAAAACAGCACAGTCTGCAGACCTCGAGTGCTGAAAGTAGTTTCTCAAAATGTAAAGCTTACTGCACGAGGTGTTTCTATCAGCTGCAATGCAGTTGCTCCTCAACATCAACCCTGCACCTGGTGGCTGCATTCGTAGGGTTAAGGCACATATTAACTACATTGTCTCATGATGACTAATAGTCCCAAATCTGCTCTCCCTGGGACATGTCTGACAAAACAATAGCAGGAGTGGTTTGTGGGGGTTTTTTTGGCCACTTTTTCCGCTTTGTGCCAAGTCCTCTAGAAGGATCATTTATGGGTTTCAGTGTGTGAAAATAATAGCATTGTCAGGTCTGATCTTCATACTACAGGAGAGCAGCTCAGGTGGGGTTATGTCCAGATAAAAATGCCTCTTCACTTACTTCAAAGGGTGCTGTAGCAGAGGCAAAATCACTGCAAAGTTTGGTCCAGTATCTTTCCCATTTATGTCTGTCATGGATATACAGCATGTATTGTCTTGGGGTAGATCCAGCTTTCAAACTGAACTGATGTTACTGAGTTGCCCTGCACAGAGGCCAGGAGGATCCAGGTTTCTTAAAGGCATAGAAGTTTCCCCTCTTCTTATTTTCCACTGACTGATTCTGTATTCCCCAGAGGTTCCTTGTTAACAGCACAGACTGTTGCAAAAAATTAAAAATAGAAAAAGGGGAAGGAGGGATAGGAATAACAAGACATACCTGCAGCAGTCCTTGCCATATATTCCCTCTGTGTCCCACCAATAGTGTCATGTGGAAGGGAAATTGTTCTATCAGTGACTATGTTAGATTCATGACCCCACCACAACCTTGAATTGGCCTTTAGTTGTCGCTGATGGGAACTGAAGAACAGCTCCTGTCGACATGATTGCTGCTCTCCAATGAATCAGAACACGCAGGGCACAGAGCAGCACATTAAACTAGCAACAGAAATATATCACTGTACTTTTATATAGATGTATTGCTTTTGCCCAGGCATATAAATGATTGGGCTATCCACTTATTTTTTTTCCAAGGACTATAAATTAAAAATAAGCTAAGGGTTTTGAAATTATGTTCTCTCTCTCTCTTTTTTCCCCCCTCCCCTTCTCTCTTTTTGCTTTTTTTTTTTTTTTTTTTTTTTTTTTTTTTTTTTTTTTTTTTTTTTTTTTTAATTTTTTTANAACATTTTAAAGGTAATCTTACAACCTATGTCTACTTGACCATCCTTTATCTAAAAGAAATCTACTACTGCAGGTAATTTAATCTACTACTGGCGCTCAGGTAATTTAATACTTTAGTGTGATCACACTGTTTGTATCCCTGTGCTTCTTTTGCTGCTAATGAACAACTGCAAAGCTGTATTTTTTTAACTTAGTAAGATGAGTATCTGAAACAGCAAATTCTATGTATGTGTTCAGGGTTTTTATCCCCTAACAGATATTTCATAAACTAAGTTTATTTCAATATACCTTAACCAAAGGTCACTTTGAGTTGAAAGTTAGTTTGATGTACGGCTGCATAATTTAAAATCGTACCTCAAAAATGGAAATGCTTCGCTATTAAACTGCATTTAATATTTGCAACTTTCTCTGCCTGCTGATTGAATCGTCTTTTTTAAATCACCCATTTAATTCAGAGGTGATATCACCAAACTTGGAAAGACTGGGATATGTTTTGTCCATTACATATTTCCAGCACTTTGCAAACAATTTATCACTCACCAGTTTTGCAGTTAGTTGTAGAAGGAAAAAGCAAGCTGCCTCCCTTGAGTTCTTCCCCCACCTTACGTTTCTCAGGGGTGAAATGTAGAGCTAAAAATCACCCAGGAGTTCATTTCTTTATGGTGCAAGGCTGAGGGAGGCAGGCAGGTATCACAGTGCTTGTACCAGTGGAAAGAAAACAGCCCTGTGGTTGAGCTTTGGAAACCTTTGCACATGTGAGCAGTACTTGGTCATTTAAGTAGAACAACTTACTTTCATGAGGCAATTTTTTCCTACAAGAATCTGTAGGACTGAGCCTGCCAGATCACCTTCTGCTAGTTTTTTTGAATGTGTTGTAACAAGGTCCTTACTATTTTAACTTTACTTTTCTTGGATTAGCTGCTAAAGAAGTTTGGCGTTAACCACGTGTCTGTGCATTGGATTAAATTAATTTGCCATTCAGCAACATGTGACCTGGTCAAAGAAAATAAATGAGCTGGTTACAGCTATTCCCCCTCAACAGACTCATAAACACTGTAATAGTAATTCCTAAGTATCTTCTTACCAAGCTATGGATGACTGAATCTTTGCAGAATACCTCTTATTATCAAAACTAGTAAGGCATAAATAAAAACCTGGCTACATTATAATCTTTTTAGAAGACCAGTAATTTCCAAATGTAATGATAACCCGGTCATTTGATATTTTGCAGATTTAGCCAAACACTATCTAGGACAACAATGCTTCACCATGCTACAGTTTTAAAAATATTTAAAATTTAAGTCCCTTTTGGTCTTCTGAGCAGCAAGCATGATACCAAGAAACACAGATTTAAAGACTTCTTAGCATGGGGAGGGCAGGAAAAGGCAAAAAATCTATAACCATCTACCTGCCTAAGAAGTAATGAGACCTACATCCTCCTGGTATGGTGCCATTCCTTAGGTGTTTAAGTGTCTCCCAATAAATCTTTCTAAATGCTCTTGGCATAGCCTAGTTTGCTGAAATCTTCCATGCTGTGCACTTCAGTACCTGCCTTGTGTTGAAATCCTATCAAGGTCCCCAATTAACCCAGACATTACAGGCTAATGGGTGAAGGGGAGCAGCTCCTCTTCATTGTATTTTCTCAATGAAGGGAACCGAAGCTGTAGGAGAAAGGATTTGTGGCAATCATCTACATAGAGATTAACGCTTTGCTCACTTCAAAGAAAAGCTCTGGGACAGGGACTCAGACATCCTTTGACCACTTCAAGCATCTCTGGGCAACTCTCCATTAAGCAGACTGTCTTCCAAAAGAGAGGACCAGGGAAGCCCAGAGTATTGACCGGAGAAGCTGGTTGTCAGGCTTAGACTTTACGCTCACAGTGTCACCAGCCAGACAAGCCTCCCCAAGATTTAGTCCCTCTCAGAGAACAGCTGAAAGTCCTTCCATGCCTGCATTCTTAAGGTAACAGGTGCTCATAACCTGCTCTCCAGAACAGGCTGAAGGACTGCCCTGTAACACTTGCAGTTTGCCACATGATCTTGAGAAAGCAAAATAGAATCATAGAATGAATCACCAGGTTGGAAAAGACCCACCGGATCATCAAGTCCAACCATTCCTACCAAACACTAAACCATGCCCCTCAGCACCTCATCCACCCATCCCTTAGACACCTCCAGGGAAGGTGAAAATAGCTGATACTTGGTTGCTGAGCTAAGGAATAGCTTTACCAAATGCTCATTGTTTACAAATTAACTTTTGAGCATGACTGGTGCTAAATTCTAGACCTAATGAAGTTACGTGTCTGATGGTTCACTCACAAGCTGCTTAGCTGCTTTAGGCTGCAATAATATGCCCAGTTCATTGCTTTGCTGTCAGACTTGGAGAGGAACTGCCAGCTGCAAGGTCTGGGCCCATCACTGGGGGCTTAGTTTTCGCTCTTTACCAAGAAAAGGATGATCTCTCACTGAACTGGGCACCAGCAGATGTGTTGCCCTCTGGAGGAGGGAGCACACCTGCATGTTGTTTTGGTTTTTAAAATAGTATTTCTCTAATCTGGTCTTAAAAGGCAGGGGAAAAGCTCTTTGTAAGCAGTAATGCTGAAGAAAGAAAATGAGAAACTATCAGAAAATGTCTCAAAGTGGGGCAGCAGTAGCCAGCAAGCAGTACGACTTCCCAGCAAGGTGCTCTGTGCCCAGAACTACTTTCATGCCATCATAACTCAAATCTTGCCCCTGATCTTCAACGAGGTGAAGTTTAAGTTATCAGCTGTCTTGTAACCGCTAGTGCCCAAACTCAGGTAAACTTAAAATTTACTTCCACCCAATAAGTATAACTGGCACTTGAAGGACACATAGAAAGTCATTACTGAAAGGTGCTAACTTTTCTGATAATAAATTGGTTTTCTGCCTCCTTGAATGCTTTGTCAGCCCAGACAGGAGATTGTTTTATAGTGCAGGTCTGGCATGTTGTTTGCTTATCGATGTTATGAACAACTGTGATTTTATTTAGGGTTTAGGTTATCACCAGATGTTGAGATTGTACAGGGGGGAGGGGAAAGTCTTGCAGTGCCTTTGACTGATCTATTCAACTGTTCCTCCAACAGCTCACATGAAGGGGAAGGCTGATAAATTTCTGATATCAAACCCAGCTGTCAGAACAACATGGGGTAATAGCTGTCCTTGTCAAACATGCCAATTAATTCACCAGTGTGTCAATGTGGGTATAATTCATAGACTCCACAATCTGGCTGAGTAATGAAAGTTGAAAGCATTACTAAGAACATTTCACCTCCTAAGAGATCCCATAATCCAACCTGAGCTGTCAGTGCTGAGGTGAGGAGCACTTAAAAAAAACACCTAAACAAAAGTTTTCTGCAATAGTAAGTAGAGGTTTCACACACATCTCCATTTTAAGGGCAGAAATGGATGTGAAAAGAGAGAATATGAAACAATGGCATAATACCATGGAGTGACAAGTTTATCCAAATATTCCTTAAAGTAGAAAAGAAAATATAATTAGAGGAATTGTTTCTCTGTGAGAACTGGTGTGTTCTGGAGGTCTTTCTTTTAATGAGGGAGTTGTTTCTAGAGGAAAACATGGGTATTATCTTAAAAGCTGTGGCTGTGGGAAGGCAGTGTCAACTCTGCAGGCTCATTAGCATAATCCTTTGTCTGATTTAGAAATATTTGTTAAGAACTTCTAAAACAATAACAAAAAATTTCTTGTAAGAGTTCCCTAACTGGTGCACTTACTCGCCCATGTCCAATGTTAACTTCTTTTAATAAATGGTTTGATGTCTTCTGGCTTTACAGGGTGGTTTTTATATTAGTCACTAATTCTTTTTCTTATTTAAAAAAAAAAATACTTTCTTCTTTAGCACCTCAGTACTAGGATAAAGTTATTGGACCTACAACCAGACCTACTACAGTAGTATGTGCAAGCCAGAACAGCACGGTTAAGTCAGCTCTGCCAGAGGACATGTACTCAGCCATGGGCTCAACAACATCTGAATAAAACACAGAATAGAATCTCAGGGATAAAGCAGAAAACCACACATGCTAGAAAAATCATACCATGAAGCAAAAAGGACCATCTCTCACCAAATGCCTCATCATAGAGCAGATGCCGCCACACTGGAACTGCCCTGTTGTGCATTTGAAGCAGAGCTCTGCCCCTGCAGATGGGAAGGAGGGAGGCAGCATCTCATCTCGCAGCCTCCCGTGATGTACAACCAGGCTTTCACTGCAGGAACGTTTAATGTACCTGAATTCCCCAGGGGGAGGAAGAGGTAGATTCCTATATTGACCCATGAAATCTATCTCATCCTCTTTCAGCACACTGCACTGGCTCAGCTGGGATATCGTGCCTGGGAATATGGCAAATGTATCAAGACTCATCAGTATCGTCTAAATGCACCTGTGAAATACCTGCTTGCTACAAAGAGCAGGGGGCAAAGTCAAGCCTGCTTCTATACATGCAGGGCTGGCACAAAGCATACCCAGGTGCCCTTGGTGGGGGAGCTGAGCCATCCAGGATTTTAAGGCATTCTCTGAGTGAGACTGAAATAAGAATATAGAGCTTCTAAGAGAATTTAGGATGGCATTTTATGGGGAGGGACTGTAGTATTTGTTCTTAATGCAGTTCAGATGATCGAAAGACGTTACAACCACAGGCAATGATGAGAAAAGCAAATGAGAAAAGACCTGTGATGCTGGGTAGCTCTGCTTTCCTGCTTCCTAGGATTTATGTACTTATGGATGAATTTAATACTTGGTGATCAAAAGAGTTCAAATAGTGGTTGTATTAATGATTGCAGCATAACCTCTAAATCCCAGGATAGCAGTAGAAATCTTCAGCTCAGTCTTAATCTTCCGACGCTTTTTATTAAGAGCTAAATTAAGTGCTGTTGCCTTATGATAAAGCAGCTTATAGGAGTGTGAACTGTAGCATTGTCACTATAGCATATGTATGCTCTGTGCTCTGATCTAAATTTCTAGTCAAACCAGGTTTCCCAAAAATGAATTACTGAAGGGAAATTCTCCTGGTTTATATGCTTTTGGCTTTCTCGATATTTGGTTAATTCTCATATGGTCTTTTTATCTATGACTCTGAGTTTGCAGAGTGATACACATTATTGCCTATGTTTGTTAGACTATATTGCTGTTGCAGAAGCCACAGAATAGAAAAGCCCAAATCTTCCCATCCATGTTTTCATTCCCAAATGCCACTCTTTCTTCCTATTTCCCCAATAAATGTTTGGTACCTGTTAAAGATACCTGCAGAACTTCCAGCTTGTACAAGTATTATACACCTTGCAACACAGACCTACCATATTCTGAAGTTTAGGACACCTGTGATCTATATTTTGTGGGCAAGAAAACATAAACATGCCTCAAAGAAATATGAGAATCATCTTACCATTATTCTTCCTCTCTTCCTCCCATCTGTTCCCTGAAATATACTGATCTTTGATGTGTTTATATCCTTAAGTCAATATGAAGACAGCATGCCTGTATCAAGGATGGAAGTAAGAGGTATTTGAAGATGTCCTCAAATCTCAAGACAGTTTATTCTGGCTTTGCTATGTCAACCCCAAAGTCAGCTAAGTTTCTAAGTTAGGGGTAGTCTTATCTGCTAATTAAAGGTAATGCTAACCCCAAAGACCAAACGTGTCACCCCTACTCTTCATTTTGGAGCTGTAAGTATCATTAAATCCCATACTAAGTGCCTTGTGAAAGGGTAGGGACTTTACGGCTGACATATTATCGCACTAGACCCTCTGAAGTGCAGAACTTCACATTTGCCTTTGCTGAAATTTGTAAGGTTCTTGTCTGTCCTTTCCTCTGGTCTGCTTTTGCTCCTCTGAAGCACTCCAAGATCCTTGGATTGAGAATTAAATGCTATTATTGTTACAGTGTTATTTTAATGTTCCCACATGCACTGTGAGGAAGGCAGGATCTTACACTGGCAGATTTTATTTTCTAAAACACATCTAGGATATAACCTGAGAAGTTAAAAAAATGGAAGGAGGAGAGGTGATGATGACACAGAGTATCTCTCCATGCTCCCCTCCCCCTGACCTAAGGTTAGTTGATTCCTTGCTTCATACAAGATATGTGGCAATATCATCTCCATGTTGTGGCCTTCAGTGAATGCAAGGTTTAAGTCTTGAGGGAAGGACATCCATAAATTCTCCGAGTGATGAATGGTTGACAGTTTCATTTGAGTACTTTCCACTATAGATGTTTAACTTTTTTTTCCGAGGGCATACGCACCATAGAACAGAACAAGGAGATATTTTCATCCAAATACTTGCACCTCTAGTACAAGGCAGGCATGGTCACCATGGGGCAGCAGAGCCAGAGCAGTTACACACAGAGCACCCAAGTCATGAAGAAGAGTAGGGACACAACCAGATTATAGTCTTGGCAGAAGCCTGTCAATAACACAATGTGCTTTGCTGGGCAAGATGGAAGAAATGACATTCCCAGCTGGCAACTGCTGGTTACTTAAAACTCCCAGATGGAGACTGAGGGCAATATGATATTCCCAGCTGGTAGCCAAGGTCTGCCTCAGTGCATTCCCATTCGTACATGTGGCTTCTCTATACAATGAGAAGGGGTGGGAGAAGTGTAATAAAGCAGCTGGTCTATTAGAAGATAAGCTTTGTGGAGAATAACACAAACATGCAGAATCCCCTTAATCTTAAACTTTATTACCCTAGATAATAGGCTTTGGTAGTGACAACAATCAGCTGAAATGCAGAATTGCCTAGGCTTTCACGGCACCTGCTGTGTCAGTCAGTCAAAAGCCATCTACTGCCGCACAAAAAGGTGGCTGCTTGGTACAAGCAAGCTAAAAGTTTTGCTTATTTATTTTGAAAAGGTAAGGGAAAGTTGGGCATCTTCCCTTCTCAGGTGCAAGCCTGCACTCTGAACCTGCTGTAGGGCAAAGGCTGTGATATGAAAGCCTGCTTGTTTTCTTGACCTCTGAGGCGCAGGAGCAAGACGTCCTTTGCTCACTGAAACCCACTTGAAAGAGTAGGGGTTGTTATTACTGCTCTGTGTTAGGTCAAGGCTCCCAGTATATTCAACCAGCAATCACAAAGGAAATTATCATGAAATCTGTTAGTAAAATCTTTACCTCTGTCTTTCGCAATCTCTGACACAAAACGAATTTCCTCATCTGAGGCACAATTCAGAAGGAGCAACTCTCATTCTCTGTTTGATGGAAAACTTGGATGCCTGAGGGGTAAGGAGCAGACACTGAGAGCTTTCAAATGAAAAGGCATTTTACATTGTAAATGGCCTTGCCTTTATTAATTTTCCTGATTTTTTAAATTAATTCTTTTCCACAGTCCTATAATCAAAACATCAGGAAAAAAATCTGCCTACCACAAGTAGTTCTTTTGTTTAGAAATATTTCAATATCAACTTTGGTTAAAGGAATAACTACAAAGCAACAGAGGGTAATTTTTAACTCGGGAGAGATAAAAGCAGTTCAAACAAAAATAATTTGTGCCAGTTATTTCAACTTTTCAGTGCTCTCCAACAATAGTTGTGACAAGTTGTGTAGAAGTAGCTCACAGTACAAGAAATGTAGGGTAGGAAAAGGGTCAAATTTGAGAAAGGGGTATTTATACAGGTCCAGACTGTATGGTTAAATAAGTCTAAATATTATTAATAGATTTTGGGTTTCAGTTTTGCTCACAAATCTAGGATCTTTCCTCTCTAATGTCCAGTATTATGTCTTTGTCTCCCCTGAAGAAAGTGCTGAGTGGAAATTAAAAAAAAAAAAATTGAAACCAGCAGCATATTTTGACTTGCAGAACTATAAACAGAAAGGGAACAGAAGGTGCACTGAAACTTGCATTGCTCCCTACCTCTCTCTGAAAGCAAAAGTTAAACCCAGGGCAAGGCGGCAGCAAGCAACCCAGCAGCTTGCCAGCTGCATGCAGCAAATGGTAGAAAACCATCAGCATAGACAGATCAGATGCTGTCATGCAAATCAGCTGGATAAGAACTGGGGGACAAGGAAATGTAAAAGAGGAGCTTTATACCATCTCAGTGGAGTTTTAATCAAACGCTGCTGTGAGTCTGATTCACCTCAGCTGAGTTGCCTTCAAAGGCCATCACCTGATCCAGGCAGGTTTGAGGACTTTGGAGCAGAAGCTTTCATGTTCACTAAGCTTTATGGCCCTTGAGTCTTAGCGGGACCAAGATGAACTCCCCTCCTTCAGACAGTTCCAATTCCTCTCGTAGACACAACCAAGACACCTCAGCTTCCTTTGCGATGCTGTATTGATTTTTTGCAGGCTTTCTTCCCCTGTGGAATTGACTGCACTCAATCAAATTAAGGACAATCTGAGCATTTAATGGGGCTCCTTCAATATGATGAAGTTTGATTGCTTGAAGTTGAAGTTCATGATAATTATTTATGCTGGCAGTACCCTCACAGGCAATAAAGACTGACCCTTTCATAATGCCTCAACCTCTCCATCAGGTAATTATTTTGATTCTGCTGTGCTTATCCAGTACACATATTTTTCATTATTAAACATTAGAATAATGATCAGAAACCAAAAAGTATTAAGTTCCACCAAAACCTGGTCTCAGATTCCAATTTTGTTTCTGTTCTGTCACCAAATAAAACTCTGATGCCTGACTAGCTTTACCAGTACCAGAGCTCAGCTGCATCTTTGGGATTAGCGGCAAAGCCTTTGACTCCCGTGGGTGCAGGATCAGGCCTGTACCTGCTCTTCTGCAGTTCCACAGTACCTAATAAAATCCATCTGTGTTGGAAATTGCAGAATATTTGTATCACCTAAGAGGTTTAGCCTGAGAATCGCCTATAGTCACAACTCCTTGAGTTAATAAACAGGTTTATCTGTGAGCAGGTATTTTTCATGAAGGACAGAGAAGTTGAAAATAAATCTCTCTTACAGCTTCTTGAGCCTGGTTATTAAAGATCCTCCTTGTTGGGTACAATGAAAAAAGTCCTCAAAGTCTCTGTGTGTGTGTATGTGCTCCAAAAAACCAGCTGCCTTAACACCTGTGGATGCTTGTCAATGCACAAAGCATCAACAGGCTTTCATTTTTTGGTATATATGTACAGACACATGTAAAAAGTGAAAACATCATGATGTTATACGTATATATGTACACATGTAAAGAACCCTTCTACCTGCTGCTGCTGTAAATGAAGCAATTTAGCTCCTCAGAACTCAGCAAAGTGTTCAAATTTACAGCAGCTGACAGTCTGCTTTGAAACCCGCATGAAGTAAGTAAATAAAGCAAGCAGTTTTCTAATTTTTTGTTCCTTAAATCTTTCCTTCCCCCCCAAAACTACAGCTACATACATCCTACTTTTCTCTGGAGCATAACTGTCAAAATATAACATGTTTTTTGGCAGCTCTGGCCACAAACATATTCTGCTTTGTTATAGCAAGGAGAAAAACAAGTAATAAGGTTTCACACAAGGAATATAGTACTTACCTAGGTTGTTGAGTCCTCCTTCAGTGGTGGAGAGAATGGCTAGAGTGCTCCAGCTCAGCCTCATCTATTCTTTGAGCAGCCAGCCCAGGATCCCTGCTGTTCCTGCCACACTCTTTCCCTACTATGGGCTTCTTTCTCTATGCAAATCCTTAGTGTCAGAGCTTTCAAATGCAAGAACAGCTGCCTTGCATTACTCGGTAATTCCCCAGCCAAGGGGCTGAGTAGAAAAGTTAGTTTCTTAACTCATCCAAATGTCAAAATGATGCCATTTCAAACAAGAGTTTGCATATCAGTTAGAAAACATGAAAATTAAAATGAAGCTGC
>WAAB01022726.1:244176-337995 GCA_013389865.1 Piaya cayana
AAAACAACCAACCCCCCCCCCCAAAAAAAGAAAACAAAACAAAAATTAAAAAAACAGACCAAGAATAAAAGGAGGAAGCCAGGGAGGCCAGAAGAAAGCTGTTCTACTTCTTTAAGGAGCAGAGTCCTTGTAGCCTACTCTGTGGAGCCATTCTGACCATTCACAGCCCTGCTGTAAGTTTTTCAGTAACACTGAACTTTGAGTGACCCTCACAAGCAATAATTGCTTTAGCATAGGTTTGACAACAACAGCAAGAAATTCTCTAAAAATAAGCCCAAGCTTAAAATAAATTTCAACCCTGGAGGCTTGCTCATGTAAAAAATCCTGTACATCTCCCATGTTTTCCTTGATTAGCATCACAGTTCTTGGCAGTTTGAAAAAAATGACAGTTTTCGAGGGATTTCCAATGCCCCCTGCTCCAGTTTCTAATGTGGCAGGGAGCCAGCCAGGAAAGACTGCGGATGGCCCTTAAAAGAACCTCATGGTGCAGCTCTGGGCCAGCATCCACAATATCTAGCTTATTTAAAGGTGGAATATGAAGTAAACCCAATTTAATTGCAGTGTCTGGGATAAACATCTTTCCTTGCTGTATAGCTAAACATAGTTAATTTAAAATGGGTATATCATACCTTACAACACCCAGTACTCAAAAAATGCCCACTAAAACATACTAAATTAGTCCACCTTGTATTGGAAAAATGAAACAATTTTCCGACCATCAGCAGGAAAAGGGGAAATTCCAGTGGCAAGTACCAAGGAATCACTTGTTCTTGAAGAGTTGTCCACAGGATAGAGAGCAGAGGCACCTCCACTGCTCCAGAGCACTTTCTGTTACAATGAAACACCTGGAAATTAGCCCTTAACTTGTCAAGGTTTTAAGGCAGCATATAGACCTTGCTGCTACAGTGAATCTGGACCCCAGAAATCCCAAATGCTCAATAAATTTGATGGAACTTAACTGTTACTTCAGTAAGAAGAATGTATCCTACTTAAAGATGAAGTTTGCTTTTTCTGACCCCTTCAGTAGTGGCAAGCAGGGGAGTCCCCTTGATGGCTGAGGAGCTAGAGCTGGTGAAGGTAAAAGCTGTGGTTTATGGACAAGATGAATTTCTGTTTGGTGGATAGTGGAGAAGAGAATCAATTTATTATTCTCTGGCTCTTTTAAAGGGTGTTCTTGTAAACTTGCATAGCTAACTCCTTGCAGGCAGTCATCTCACAGTATGAACTACTGAAAGTTAGAACATACCTTTCCACATTGATACTTTCCCCTTATTAAGGCTTTAGAGAATGATACATTAAGAAAAGCATTTTAGGACACTGGAGAACAGAATTACATGTGGCAGTCTGTGAGCAACCAGGGCTCCTGCATTTTGTCTTTGTAGGAAGATTTCAAGTAAAGAATTTACATCAAGTTTCAGTGCTATATAATAAACCTATAGAAAATATAACGCTTCAGGTTTTATGTATAAATGTGTTCCAGGATGTGATATGTGAGGCAAGAGAAGATATATTTTCTCTGCATCCTATTGTGTAAAAAAATGGGCTCTTATTTTTACCCCTCTCAGATAAAAGCTAGAGTTAAATCCTAATTGCAAACTAAAATATTCACCTGACAGCAGCTACTCAGATAGTACAGGCAATCCTAATGCAGCACTTTCTCCTGTGACAAACCAGACATCTGAATTCTGGGAAGCATAAAATACAAAGCAGTCTACATCTTTCTCTTGTTTTCTGATTAAATACACTTTTGCTCTGTCATCACTGATAGGGTCAGTTTGGTCCAATGACTTTTGATGAGACACAGTGGTGGACTTGCTGTCGTCTTTTTTTTAAAGTGCCTATGTCTTAGAAAAAAAATGGCTATATCAGCTTGCTAAATAACAAAACTCATGAAATTGCTTATTTTAGTCATCATTCGAACTAGCAGTAATTATGCCTGTAATACTAAAATGAGGTTTTAATGCTGATTAATGAAACTGCTAAACTGTCGAGACTGCTAGTCTTACTTATGGGTCCCTAGAGACTGTCCCCTAAAATAGTTGCCATTATATGTGTAATATGGCTTCTTTTTGTAGGACCAGATGTGAAGCATATGGTGACCTATTACAGTAGGGATGAGCCATAAGTCCTGGCTGAATTACATTGGACAAACTACCCAAATGGAAAGATAACGTCCAGTGATTATTATAGGATCATAGCAGCATTCTAGAGGGTAAGGGATGATGATGGGTTTGGGAAATTGCCTAGCTCAGTTAATCATTCCTGCTTGATAGAGTAACACTGATATTCTTTTATGCTTATTTAAATCCTATAAGAATACTACACTGCTGTGCGTACAAACGTACTGTAAAATATATTGCTAGTGCCTACCACTTGGTCTTTCTTCTGCTCATTCCAAGTACTCATTTGCACACCTGCAGGGAAGTTGTGTGGTGTGGTGGGTGCTGGCAAGGAGAACCTGTGGTGTTCCTCAGCATCCAGTCCCATGTCTGGCAAAAAAAGTACTAATTATGTAATGAAACTCACAGCTCTGTCATGTAGAGACACAATTGTAGTGTAATCAGGTACATTTTACTTCCTTCTAATTGTTTAGTCACTGGGGCAGGATCCTCGCTCTCAGGAAACCAGTTAATTGCTGTGTTGAGTTCTGGAGGGCTGTCATGAGACCGTGTGTGTCCCCAAGCAGGAGGGATGAGGACAAGACTCTTTATGGAATTACCATACTTTCCCATAGCCATTAACTTGATGACTATCTGATACTGTACTCAGTCCTCACACTGCTAGCAGGTACTATCCAAAGCAGAATATAATGGAATGTTTTCCAGTTTTGTACTACTTTGTATTATTCTTCTGTATGATTCTGTCATTTTATGAACAGTTTAACCTATTTACTCATGTGTAAATGTACAATGGTTGAAGATTAGAGAGGCTTCTTTTGCTATGAAGAGCTACTTTCTTGTCTCAAAGGAAAAAGAAAGAGTTGACCTATGGCAGGTCACCTACTTCTTACTGTGGCAGTATTGTATTATCATCACAGTGCTGGTCTGTGTGTATAGTAACAAGTATGCAGTAGCGTGGCTACACACTGATTTTTAGAGGCTAGGAAAGTACAGACAGCTATTTCAGTACCTAAATATACAAATTAATATCCAGGATGATTCATAGGCACATGCAGAGTGTTTCGTGTTCTCTTCCAAAACCAGTGCTGTAATTTCTATTGGTCAAACTTACTTTGGACAAGATTTTCTTGTTTGAATGTGTATTTCGAAAAGGAAGTAAATTTTGTTTAACTTCCTTCTAAATACATTTCCAGTATTTCTTCCATTGCCATATTCTTGGTCTCAGATGGTTCCGTCAGACTAAAGTGTTCTTATAACCCATCAGGTCTTGCTGTTTTGTCAGTGATTTCACAGCACCCATTCCTGCATCCCTAATCCACGTAAGCAATATCACCAACTTCATAAAATCAGATCCATAGAAATGCTGAAACTACTTACTGCAATTCTGCAATCAGCCTTGCACGAGCATTGCAGTGAAAGTTCTCTTCAAATTGTCTGGCAAGAGAAACTGAGGTGTTTTCATTAGATGGCCAAGATTTCTGTGACAAATAATGCTACCACAGCTTGGCATTTATACAAATATTCAGGCCTGTAAATGACACAAGTGGAAGCCACAGCTACAGCTGGAATTGTCTGCATATGGTTACTACACTCCAGATAGATAATTCGTTCCTTGGAAAAGTCTGTTTTCATAGTAATGTAGTTACAAAGCAGACTCCCAAGTGTCGCTGTGTCAGGAAAGCACATCACAGACAGAAGGTAATGACTGCTGACACCAGACCAGCTTTCCTCTTGTTCCATACAAAAGCCAGCAAACTCTAAATCATCAGTGTAACCGTGCTGCTTACCTGCCCCCATTGTTCAAGCATGTCTTTACAGCTGGGAGCTACATCTATCAAAACACAGTTTAACAAAAAAAGAATTTACTGCACAGTGTATAGAAGTATGGCTGAGAAAAATTAAACTGGGATTAAGATTTCCACAAAGAACAAATGCTACCTAAGGAACAGTGCTTTGAGAATTAATTCACAAAAAAAAAAACCCCACTAACCCAAATCAAACAGCCCTCGTTCATAAAAATCTTAGGTGGGATGGTTTTTAAATTGTTCATGTCCTGAGCACACACCACTGTAATCTTTATGTGAAAAAGAAAGATTTCAGTAAACAAGTTATAAAGTACTATTTGCCTAACATTTGCAGTAGTTATAGCCTATGCACTTAAGCCTGGAAATCCAGCAGGTGTCTTTATAATGTCCTTTCTGGTATCTATTAGTTATCATTGGTTCAAATGACAGCTTGAATGTGAAACGTTTGTGGATTTTAAAATTACTTTGTTTCTCAGAGTTATGATTAGGAATCTGTCTCATTCTCATTGGAAGATCTTTCTGTGCAGTGGGGAACTGAACAGCAGCAAGCTATTAGTTCAGGAAACAAGGATTCAATCCCTAGTTTGGCCACAGGGTACTGTTGCGAGTTTGGCCGATTATCTTAAATTTTTTTTCACATGGTTCCTCCAATACTAAAACCAGCATAGTTACCAGTTTGGTTTCCCTGATTCTTGCTTGTCTTCAGCTTCACAGCAAAGGGACTCACTTACCCTGCTGGACATGTAACACCAAGTCAGGAAAGGTCTTAGCCTTGACTGGAGAGCCACTGTCATGCAAATGAGAGCCACTGCCTTTCAAAGCAGGTATTTGCATAGTTGATTATTTGCTGTATGGCATTATATTAAGAACTTTAAATGTTATCTGCAACTATCCACTGTGATTAAGTTTAAGTGGTAACTGTAGTAGCTCCAACGTAATACTGGAGCAAATTGTAAGATTTTTGCACATAAAAAGTCACATATCTGGATTTTTTTTTACTTCAAGACACCATAAGGTGATGGATTTGAATGCCACTAAAGTCATGAGGTGTACAAGAGGATTTTTCATATGTTCCTGGCAATGTAGAAATATCTGGAAGTCTAGCCTGAGTTTGATAATAGAAACTCAAAATCAAAGATAAAAATAAACCACTTAAATTTTGTCCTAAGATGATATTGCTATCGAATTTCAAAATTATACATCTAGTATAATTGATTGTGAATAATAACCCTATGTAATTTGTAGTTTTAAGTCTACAGTAAATCCAATAGCACTTTGTACTAGTTGTTCTGTTGATTAGGAGACCTTAATCAATACAATTTAGCTCCTCTTAGAAACTGCCGCTCACCCAGCCTGAGTTGGGCTTGAGCTAGATGGCTTGTAGCGTCAATATAATGCTCAAATATATTGCCTCCAAAACTCTCCAGATACCTCATAACATAAAACCAATAATAATGTGGTGTAACTGACAGCTGTAGTCTGTATCTTACAGTAATGTAAAGATTCTGTACCTGCATTGGACCTTTTAAAGAATCTATGCTAGTAATCATCCTCAGAGTTTGAACTAAGCTAATTTATCACTTATTTGCCTGCTGAAGAAAAAACTATGCGTTTCAACACTTTAAGATGATTGATAAAGGTTTTTCTCTGTACCTAACAGAGACTGCTTTTTCTCTTACCAAGATCTTGGTATTACCTGTTTATTCTCCCTCTATTCTAGCTTGATTAAAAATGCAGGAACTTGCTTTCATTTTTGTTTTCTCTCCTGCTTGAAGTCTCCCCTGTCACAAGCCAGCCTGTGCTGCAGGATCCTGGGATGATTTTCATAGCAGCAGCTTTGTTCTTGGGGTAACAAAGAAATTGATTTCTCCATGTAAGTGCTAAACAAAGTGTACAAAAAGTGTAATTATAGAACTATAACACTGCTCAAGAGTTGCTGATTCAGTTTAGAGTCATCTTAAGTGAATTGATTACTTTTCAGTCTGTTGACTCAAAAAGACCTTTTCTCTTAACTTTTCAGCATCCTGTCTCTTTAAACTCAGCCTTACATGGGTAAATCCCTTGTTATGTGCACAATGAGCTTCCAAACAAATCAGAGCCATTGCTGACCTTGGGCAATACCTATACTCAAAATTACCAACTCTTCCTCCAGCAGCCACAAAAAAAAAAAAAAATTGCTGAAATACATGACATTCAATGTTGAAAATACTTGTATACAGCATAAAAAAACTTGAAGTTGTACTGTTCCTCTTCTAACAGTCCATCACTGAAAGCCCCTGGCAACACACTAACACGTTTGAGCTGCATTAACAGCAACAGTAGTACAAAAGTATATTTTAATGGGATTTGAGGAAAACTTAAGCTTTTCACTTTATACTTTTAAGTCTATACTTTCAACTCTACTTTCAAGTATTTTGCGGTTTAAAGAGTCTTATTTAAATTCCTAGTACTCCAGCAGTCCTAACTCCTCAGTTCAAGTTGACAAGTCCTACTGTACCACTGAGCCATCTACCGAGATAAATACAACTCACCATATGAGGAAGAGATGAATGTTAGCCATTAATTCAGTCATCCTACGCAGAGGTACATGTTTTTGTCAGACCTCTCCCATGAATGTAAAACTCAGGTACAAAAATGACTAACCAATATAATAATTATTGCAGGGAAATGCTGTCTAGAAGAAATGCAGGACTCCTCTGATCCTATTCTATAACCAATAAAAATAAAATCGAACCCAGGGAAAACTTGCTCATAAAAAATTTAGAGGATGTATCCTTACAGCCACTTCATAAATTAATTGTTAGTAAACTGGCTGGCTCAAGCCAGAGATCATGATATGGAAAAATATGACTACACAGGGAAAAAATAATTCTGTATGGATGACTACAAACTGATTGAGTGCACTAAAACTCACTTAAGACTTCTCTTGCATTTTCTCTTTATTAGCCTAAGAGGAACTTAAGTTGAAAATGTTAAACCTGACTTTAGTCTTTCATGTTACACTAAGGCTACGCTCATTTCTTAGTCCCCTTCTTTGTGCTTCTGTAGGTCAGACAGTGCTTTGATAGTGGGGATGTTCTGCAAAAGTGCACAGGGTGTCCTGCAAGGGCTAATTGCTGACATAGTTGCCCAGTCTGAGTGATAACATGATTTTATCCTGATTAGCAGGTGAATGTACAATAGAAACAATGATAGTGTAAGAAAGATTGGTTGTTACAAGGAAGTTAGGATCTATATGTCAAAGCAAAAGAAAACCAAAATACGCTGCTTTGTGTTGTAGGCTTTGTTCCATACAGCTTTTACAACACATTTCTCGTACCAATAAGAAATTATCACGCTGAGCAAGGGAAATCTGGATCCCTGCCTATCTCTAACTGTTAGAAATTTAAAAGTTATTTAAAAAAAAGAGGAAGAGGTGAAAAGAAAATTCCAGACATATCATTCAACCAGGTGTGGTCAAAAGCAAGGTTTCAAAGTCCTTGGGTCAATTTAACACAGAATAGAAAGTCTGCAGAGTTTGAAAGTCCCCCTGTGACTTAAATTACAGATGGTTTCCTGGAGTTTCCTTAATAAAATTTGTCTAGGGAGGAAATATTGGTGTCAGTGAGGGGAAAAAGTCTGATTCACGGAAAATGGAAAAGAGAAAGGCAGCTTCAACCAGGAGTTAGTCATCAATCTATTTCTTAGACAGAGTCTTGGCAAAAACCATTCTCCTGGTAGAACTTGCCTGGAGTAGACCAGATTGATTTGACAGTCTCTTAGCCTAATAAATGCTTGACCCCAAGGTCTGCTGAATTCACTAAATTCACTATGCAGAGAGGATTGGGAACCAATCACCTCTTGGGAACATCCTGTTCTGCAGCCCTCCCCCGATAAAGGCCTTGACTGCTTTCAGCCTTATCGAGATGACTAGATGAAAGCTGCTCTCAGAAGAAGAAAGGTTAATCGACTACGCTGCTGTTAATCAATCACTTGGAAAGATTCAACACTTACAATAGGTAGGTCCCTCTTTCTGCCAAGGGGTTCTTGCATGTTAACCAGGTACCATCACATCCAGTTTGAAGGATGAGTAATAGACAGAAGCACAATCCAGATAGATGCCAGGTGTCTGATCCAAAGCCAGCTGAAGTCAATAGAAAGACTCCAAGTGAGTTCAGTAGGCTTGGATCAGGCCCCAGAGAAAGACTTATTATCTACGGTTTATTCTGCATATAGGTATCGAACTACTTTTAGTAGTGAAGGATCCTGGAAAAGAACAGATTCATCACACTTTTGCCTCCCTGTGAAATCAAACTTCTACAAATCAGTGCATTCCATTTACCCTGACTGTCAGATATGGCTGACATCCAGCAAAGGAAAATTACCTGCCTGTGACAGCAGAGACAGGCACACATACATTTCAAAATATCTAAAGAGTACAGAGAGAAAAAACAGCAAACTCCTAACATTTTCCTGGCCTTTCTGAAATTGCCACTAGTCTACGTGATAGCTTCCTCAGAAGAGGAAAACAGAGATAACTTTCGGAAGGAAAAAGGAAAACTGAGGGAATAAAATGAAAAAGATTCTGCTGCAGAAAAGAACAAGTTCAGTGATGAACAACCAGTGGCTTTGAAAGGAGAAGCTGATGGATCAAGGGGGGGAAAAAACCCAGGAGAAAATGAATGCTTAGAAACAACCCCCCAAGAATTAGGTATTTCTCAAAATTAACAGGTATATTCAGCATCAACATCAAGTGATGACAAAGCAGTGGCTATCCTTGATGCTCATCTAAATGCAAGTAGAGAATCTTAGCCTGTTCTAAATCCAGGCCTACATTTCCCACTGCAGAACCACTTGATAACGGACCTGCTGCACCACACAACCAGAAAGCTGGACAGTTGAAACCGTAAGACCCACATCTTTAGGACATCTACAGCCACAAGTACTAGTTTTTAATTTACTGTTGAGTCTAGCATAGACTTTGCTTCTTTAAGGCATTGCTTCTGGTATTTTCTCATTGACAGCCTTACCCAAGGCAGACTCCTGGCTGAACTTGTGCCAGTCTTTACTCATCTGGCTCCATCTGCTGCCAGAAGGCTTCAGCCTGCTCAAATCCTGGAACAAAGCTGCTGGCTTAACATTTATGTTTTAGGAATAATCCAGTTTTCACTAGAAGCAGACACCTGAAGTGGAGAATGACAGTGGGGAACGTATCTGTCGTGGTTAGTGAAGAGGTTCCAGGTCCTTCAGAAGGCCGGAGAGCAATACAGATGCATCAGCTAGTGTCTGATCTTCTGAAGTTCATGGCACTACAAAGCACCCCAGGCAATGGATATTTTCTCCTTATGCAGTGACAACAAGCAGTAGATCAGTGAACAAGAATATCTAAGGTGCACTATACATATGCTTTCTATGGGTTCCATGAAAACACTTTATCTGATGAACTTCTTAAATGTAGCTATGATCTTTGCCAATAAACAGCTGCGGTTGCACAAACCTATTTCATTGTCTTCTCATCGCTGGCTGAAAAACAGCCTCACAAGACAGATCCTGCCTTTATATCCAAAAGGAAGAACTGATATTTTTTACCTTTGGCTCAATGGATAAAATAAGCAGTGTTGCAAGCAAAGCAGGGCAGATACCATTAAAGACTGAAGGTGCCTGGGTATTCCATAAGGAAAGCTGACAAGAAATTCCACATACAAGCCAAGAACTAGATTTGAGAGTTACAGAAGCCTTCTACCCAGAACAGACTTTAGTATAGCAGCCTTATGAATCTGAAAACTACAGCCTAACTCCATACTTATGTGTAATGTGGATTCTAAGTAACTCTCTGCTCTAAGAGCCTAAAATCTGTCGTCTACAACCTTTGCATCAAATTAATGTCAAAGTTAACAACCTGCTAAGATAAATAGGTATACTCTGGGGGGTTCTACATCTCGCTTCACATAACTGCAAGTGCAGATTCACAAAAACAATGCCTTATCTTCTCAAGTTTGAAACCGGATTTTCAGAGCCATATTTTGAACAAGATTCTATTATTATACATTGCAGCAAAACAAGTGGGTCTTGTTGTGTTTGCCACTCTGCTGGCATACACTGAACCATACTCCCCTGCAGTTCTCTTGCCAGTGGCGGATTCCGCTGGAGCCACAAAAGTGAGAAGAGATGCAGATAAAAAGTGATATATTTCATCTATGACTATTCATTTCTTAACCCATAGCGGATGAGCATAAGGCACCTGCAGCTCATTACTAATGAGTAAGTGAGGAAATACAAAGGTTATAGCCTAATTGATTTTTCCTCATGTTGTCTGAAAGAGTATCCTACAAGGCTTAACTGCACAAACTTGGTTCCACTCAATTGTAAGATCTGAAGACAAAAATCTTTTGTCTCTGAAAGGAATGGGAAGATGAGTGGCAGAGAAATGGAAAGAGAAGTGCTTTATCTGGCCTCCTATGAACGGTAAACAAAAAAAATTTAATGATAAATAGAAAAGTCCTTACTTACCTATATCACTGCCCCCAAACTGTTAGTGCCACAGAAAAACGCAAAATTCCCTTAAGCCACATATTTAAAAATCTTGCAATTTTATTTGCATATAAAGGCCGCTAGATATAATATCACAATAAATTTAAAGAAACAACTGCTTTTCTAATTCCATTAACAAGGTAACATAAAACAGAACAAAGCTCAACAGCATTTACAGTGGTAGAACAGAAGTAACTATCTGCAACAATATTTTGTGCTAGCGAGATTGCATTTACACACAGTGCAAAATAAGAAAAAGGAAATAAAAAGACAAGAAGAATATTTAAATATAAAGGACAACTAAGCCTTATTTTAGTTAGGCTTGATTGTATCCATTCGACTCTATACATGCCTGAACTACGATACAAGATTTAACTCGGGCTCTTGAAGGCCTTGAGCACTTGGAAAACGTGTCACATCCTTCATAATTTAGATGTGCTGTACAGCATAATTTTGCAGATGCTATACTGGCAATAGTAAATCCTAGCTTAGTTATAATGCACAAAAAATACATATATATATAAATTCATATTTAAAAGGAGTCCGCATTTACATTTTTTTTTTACTGCATGAAATACCTGCTCTTTGCAGCTTTCACCCCCAGTCTTTTAAAGCTAAAATAATTTAAGAACAAATAATAAAAGGCAGATAACACATACAGGCTGTGACTATCTGTATCAGTCTTTAACGTATAAAGCAAGTAGAGACAAACAACTGAGAAGTCTATTCTCCTCTTGCTGCATTCTACTGTTTATAGAAACAAGTTTCAGCATGTGCACACATATCAAGAGGTAAATGGACCCCAGACCATTGTTTGTGCCGCTAAAAAAATCTGATGTAAATGGAGATGTAAAGCTAACATTTAGACCTAGGGAAAAAGAAGACACTTAAAAAACCCCGACAATAACGTAAGTTGTGCAAAATTGGGTGTTTTTAAATGCTGCCTATTTTTTAGCTTATAATATAATATTAAAATAAGGTCTCTCACTTATTAAAAGAAAGCTTGGCTGTCCTTTTGAGAACACTATAACAATTTACAATGGCAAATTTATTGGAAAACAAAATTAATTTTACAAATTCACAATGCTTTATCAATTTAAAATGAATGCTGCATTTCCAAAAAGCACAACCTCTAACTTCTCTTCTTGTTTCTTTTGTACCAGCAATTTACAAAAAAACCCCAAAGAAAAAAAAAACCCTACCCCCCAAAAAAAACCCCAAAAATCAACCCCAAATCCCACCCCAAAACAAAAGCCTCACAGTCCCCCCAAATTCTCATCCACTTCCCCCAGTTTAGAAATCAACATGGAACAGTATGTAAGTTTTATAATTAGAAAATGGCAGTTTATCGACCTTCCCCCAGTTCCAAATGTGCAGTAGTGCTTCATGATCCTTGAGGGGTTGGAAGGTCAAATATAATTGGAGGGTTGGTTGGTTGAAAGCTGACTGTGCACGTTGAAGCATTGATGTACGTTGTGTAACCATCTGTCATAATGCCGTAACCTGTAGGGAGAATGTGTCACACTTACTGTAATATAAACAAACAATACTGCCCATGGGCAGCCACACTGAAAGCTTGTTGTGGTATCAGTTGTGGTATTATTTTGGAATAAAACTAAATTAATCCCTTCAAAATGATACAAGCTCTTAAAAGTTGCCCCAAAGACTTGATTGAAAAAAAATACAACTAAATAAGAGCTGATGCTTGTATTTTACGTACAAACTTTTTGCCCTCATGTAAAATCCTGATGCAAGCAGATACTACAGAAACAGACACAAAGCCACACACATACTTCTTCCATTTACTTAATCAGTGAGGTGTAGTTTGCACTAATAGGAGCAAAATATTTACAAGTAACTTTAGGTTTGCTTACAAAACCCCAAATCTGGACAAGGAACTGAAACAAATAAGCTTTCCTCATGCTAGCCCTTTTCATTTTCATTTTCCCTTTTTTTTCCAGGGTTGCCCCATCCCTGGAGGTGTTCAAGGCCAAGCTGCATGAGGCTATGAGCAACCTGATCAATGAAAAGTGTTGCTACCCATGGCATGGGGATTGGAACTAGGTGATCTTTACTAGACTATCTGGTCCCTTCCAACCTAAACCATTCTATGAGTCCATGATTCAGTTCCTCATCGTAGGACAAGCTAGTGTCACTTGTGAAACCTCAGAAACTCACTAGCAAGTTAAAAAAATATATACATACATATTTATTTTATATATGCTATCTACCAGAGAAAATGACTACAGAAAGGAATCTCCTGCTATAAACACAACAGAGCAAGGAAGTCAATAGATGACCCCCCAGCTTAAGCAGAACATTGAGGTGAAGACTAGATAAATGACCGCTTTTCATTATGAATGAATTGTTATAAGTAATTCCAAATAAAAAAGCTGGAAGAAGCAAATATTAATGCCAGGTTTTTCAGAATGCCAAGGACTTGATTACTCAGCAACACTGTGGCATAATTTTCAGAATGCTGAAGACTGTTCTCAAACTTCTAAACATCTGGGCAGCAATGCTTATGTTCAGAATGTGTCTGAGGAACTAGCAGGAATGCTGCTTCTCTGCTGGCCTCTTACCTTCTCTCCCACTTGCCACACAGGAATAAGATGTAGAGGACTGTGCACTTTAGCGAATTTGGGAAAGTGGACCAAACTACAACAACCCATGAACGGAGTCACACCTAAGCGTTCATTCAGCAAATGTGATGTTAGAAAATGAATGATAACAAGGGCACTGAGAAAGCAGAAACTCTCCTTTTATAGACATTCTCCCAAAGATAAGGAGCCAGAGGCTCCAGTTCCACCTGTGTAAAAGGTGAGAGAAATCTTTGCCATTGTCTTCAGCTGACATCCACAGAATGTCAACAAAGAAGCTAGAAAAATCTAGGAAGAATTTGGTACCAAGTGTACTTTTTTAAAATAAAAAAGTATTAGAGTTTCGGGAAGAAGAGAACTTCCCATTGCTAACCCACAGGGGCAAAATGCTTTTCTTTTAAACTATTATGATACAGTACAGATCACTGCTGTCTGAAAGCTAAGATAAATACAGCTACCTACAGTGTCTATCAGAAAGAATAATCACTTCAGAATTGCTGCACTGTCCGCCTGCAATACTTTATTTATTTAGACTGGCAATTTTGATTTAGATCACCTCATGGTGGGAAAAACCTTGTTTGCAGTTGTTCGTGCTTATCAACCAGGAAAAAAATCCGCATCACCAAAATGTGTGTATAGCCTCTGCTGATTTAATGGAATGTGGTGTATGTTCATCTCAGCTGGAGTTGGATGAGAATTAATTGCACTGCAAGATAATGCTCTTAACACATGGCTATTTCTTTCTGTACTGAAATAAGCTGTTCTTATGTTTTCTGCATAAGCACTAAACAAGTTTTAAACTTTTTTGTTAGCTGCTTTGTAAGAATGTCTTTAAATATTCGCTTTTAACATGCGCTACCACCTTTCCTGTGAGATTTAAAGGTTAGGTGCTGCACGTGGTTCCTCGGTGCTTTCTCATAATAATGATCTTGTACATTAAAATACTTTCCTCACCCATTAATTAACACTCTTACAAATAGAAGTTTTGTCATCCAATGTGCTTGCAAAGGCTGTAGACAATTTACATGTTTTAGCTGGAGGTCCTGCTGTATTAACTTATTCCTAATATACAAGGATTAATATTTATACAATATATCCAATCTTTTCCTAGGTGCATTAAAAGACTGCTATTTATACCACTATACTTGAGGTCATGTCAGTATTTCCATTATGAACTCTTTGTTTACAGATACCAGGCATGAAACTCATTGAAGTCACAAGGGCCTCAGAAAAACCAACAGCGCTAGTTGAGAAAGCTGTCTTTTTAAAAAATTTTTCTTATATCAAGTTCTCCAAATCTTTAAGCCTGCAGAGAACCTAATTAGAGTCAATGGAGAAACCTCCAGAGGGGACAATATAAAGTATTTAATGTATAATTTTGAGTTCTAGGGTCACAGTATTACACTCTTTCTCAGGCAGAACTCCTACTGTTTGTCTCTCAGCCATATGAAAGCACAAAACTGTATTAAATATTTAAGTATCTCCAAAATTGATATAATCTCTCAGCCTCTTACACTACCACAAACTGAGCTCATTGCTTCTGAAACTTTACGCTTTGCCCAGCCTGGTGGTGAAACATCTCTTCTAAAATATGAGACTACTGAAAGGTAACATACACACTACAAACTGTATTACAGGACACTTTTAGAAATGTATGAATAGTGAGGTTCTGGCAATCTCTCCTCCTGATGTCTGATTCAAGATGCCCTCCTTTCTGCTTTTCCTTAAACACTGAGGGAGGTGAGCTGAGATAGTAGGTTGTCTTTGATTTTTTTTTTCCTAGCACCTTTCTTGGCTCCCATACTTGGAATAAAGGGGATAATTTTCATTTTGGCTTGCAGGGGTGGGGAATCTCATCTGTTACTCTAACTAAGTTTGTCAAAATTTGAATTGCTTTCAAATAACCTGTGTAGAACAACCTTTGCACAGTGAAACATGTAGGTGGCAAAATGTAGCACATATTCCTGAAACAGCCTGTTTTAATTCTAGCATAAATTTACAAAGTGCTGTGCATGCAATCAATTCCCTCAATTCCCTCCCTAATTTAGTCCAACACGCTATTATCCATCCTCTGCAATACACCATTGAAATGTGCTTCTTTGACATCAGCCTGAGACCTAAGAGAGGAGCAGTGCTGCTTCTTACCTTCATGAATCCCACCGAAGACGTGGAGTTTGGGCCTTACTCGCCTCTGCACCGTGTTCAACAGTTCCACACAACCCACCCTCTGCAGCTCCTTTGGAACCCAGTCTCGAAAACCTGAAGGCAAAATGCAATCAATACTATTAATTTTCTCTATTCGGGTAAAGTTTCACCTAGTCTTTCAGGAAGTCATAATTCACAGAAGGTTTATTACATTATTTGTAGTCATAACCTCTCCATTAGAGCACACAAAGGCTTTTAAGAAATGTTTCACTGTCACTTTGTCTTCCTTAAGATTTCCTTCCTCTATCTTCATTAATATTTTTCTGGATGTGATACGTATTTTAAACTATAGGTTTAAACTCATCTTCCACCTTGAAACCCTGGGAAATTTATTCCCGGCATTGCTGCAGATTTTTCTTCCCCTTCCCCCTCCCCTGGCTCTTGCAGCAGGTAGCTTCCCAAGCTAGCTAGGTGGTTACTCTCAAAGTGAAACACCTTGGGAAGATAAGCTCATCTACAGCCCAATATCCCTGCCACCCAAAAGATTTAAAATACAGCCTCCCACAACTTCCAGAGGACCATGGTCTTCAAATGTCCTAGTGCTTCTGAGTCCTTGGTCACCAACAACAGACAGTGCAGCAAAGTAGCTTTCGACAAGCTACCACTAATTGACCACACTGCCATTCAGTCCTACAGACATGTCTAGAGATAACGTGGAAAAATGCACACAACTTGACATCTGCTATTATAGAAAAGTCTGCTCCCTGGACTAGCACTGGTAAGGATCACCAGGGCAAGGTGAGTGAGGACTAAGAGGGAAATCAGGAGCCACATCCAACTAAGAACCATTCTTCTGACTTTAAAGTAGGTGCATTCTGTGCCAAGTTTATCCAAGGTAGTAAAAACATGTTGTGACAAGAACTTGACTGAATTTTGGAGAGAAGAGTCCAGTTACAGTTCTACTTCCCTTGATATTATGTAATTTAAAAAACAGTAGTTTGTCAATATTATAATTCAGACTGAGACATAGATCAGTGCTTTCAGGAACAGTACTAGCACCTAATCTGCGCCTTCAGTTAAAATACAGGGCCAGCCTTTTGAAACTGAACATCTTATCTCTGTCAAATCCAAAATTTAAGCACTCAATTATGTATCCAATTAAAGCACTCATAAGTGTCTGCAGCATCACAATATTTCTATATGAACCCTCAGAGCATGCAGATTAGCATCCCATTTATAATAGAAACATTATATGAATTAAACATGATATGTTTATAATTAAACATTATAAACATACTTGTGCAGTTTTTTGCTTCTTTGGGAAAATAAACAGATTAAGAGTGCTATTCTAAGCATTTTTCAATATCTGGTACACCTCACTTTCAGTGGATGGAGTATCTCTGCTTTATCAATGCAGCACGTGCTGCTTGCTCCAGTAAGATTAAACAGAATTTGCAGATTTGGAGATCATCCTATAACATTCTCTAAGCAATATTAAAAGAGTAACCGTGCAATAAAAGAGTGGTAAGTACATTGCTGGACAAAACTTTATGGAATTCTGCACATCTGACCCTTTGTATTTCAAAAGGTTACTAAAATACTTACAAAATCATAGTCTACTAACAATAATAGTAATGAAAAGAGACCGACATACTTTTTTACCCTGAAAAACCATATTTACAAGGGCATGTACTCAGCTGTATTGTCCTACACTGCTTGCCACGTGTCTTAAAGGAAAGCAGTAAACAATAATGCGATACTATCTTATGGGATATTTTCTTGACAGGGAAAAATAGTAAGAATTTTCAAAACGTTTTAGTGTGGACTTGAACTATTTTAGATATGCCAAAACTGAGTACACCTGCCTCTGCTGAACGGTCATCTTAGGGTCTTTTTGAGACCATCAAAACTTAGGCTAGAACTATGAACTAAAGAGGGGATCAGTGAATTACTCTTATTTACAAGGCATGCAAAACTTAACTAAATAGAAAAACTCAACTATTATAATAACAAATTATAACAAATTATACATTCATATAGTTGTGCTTGCCTGTCATTAGTTTGAGTAAGGAGTAATTATCTAGGATCATAATTTTATTCCTTCACAAATTTGCTATAAGCCAATTCATACCATTAAAACTACTGTTACATATTCTGAGTTCACAAGGACATTATCAAGGAGAATATCTGACTACATACTCCTGAACTCCTGACTGCGTAGTTTAAAACCTTAAGAAAACATGTAATTGTAGTGGAAAATGTTTTAAAAGTTTTGGACAATCTCTGAAAAATTATATGGGATTGGAATCTGTTTTGTCAGATGAATACTGCCTTTAAATAAAATATCAACCTATAATGGCTATGGAGTCAGATATTTATCTTCCCTAGCTTGAGTTTAACAAAAATTCAGTTTTTAGTAAGAAAACACCTGGAAGCTCAACAGATCTGCTAAGCCTATAATCATTTCACACTTCATCCAAAGTGTTATTTTAATTCAGAGTTTTGAACTAAGGTGTG
This sequence comes from Piaya cayana, assembly GCA_013389865.1. Taxonomy (NCBI): domain Eukaryota; kingdom Metazoa; phylum Chordata; class Aves; order Cuculiformes; family Coccyzidae; genus Piaya; species Piaya cayana. The sequence goes on from WAAB01022726.1 coordinate 261,874, forward strand.
ATCACGGTATAGCTGTTAGTATGAATAATTTTTGCTTATTTTGAAAATAAAATTCTCATGCAAAAAAATCACACACAGCTTTTGTTTCACTTACCAAGGGGAGGTCCATGTGTCATTAGTATATCAATTCCCTCAGGAATAAGGTTCCACTTGTCTAGCAAAGACTGACCTCTGGGTAGGTTAAAGCCCCATCCATTAAACCACGGTGTCCTTTGGGGAAAAATAAGATGAACTGTATCAGTGTAATACAAAGATCACTTCCCTTCTCCAGTTTTTCTGAATAAAAATAATTTCTGTGCTTCAGAGACTACCGACAGACAGCTTTTTTACAAGTGAATGCCTCTAAAACAAACCAGTTCTGATACAGACATACACCAATCTAAATGTTTGAATTTAGATTAATATCCTATGCCTTTTTTATATTTTAAGAGTATTCAGCCCTGCAGGCGCTTATCCACCAGAGAAAGGGGGAAAAAAGTTTAAAACTACGCAGTCTAAATCTAATATGTTTTTTCAATATTTGGGGATTTTCAGACAGAACTCTTGCTTCATGTTACTTACCAAAGTAAATAAAAATGTCAGAAGTTTTTTCTCACAGGCCAAGGCAACTGGTGAGTAACAGCTCAACCAGAAAGCTTCATGATGCTGTGACTATAAGCATCACCTGTACTACGGTGTTTCACTAAACTCAAACTTGTTCTTTGAGCACTTTTAGTATCGGAACATTGTCACATAAGTTGGTTTAGAACTCCTGAGCTTCCTAGAGTTCTTGATCACACTATGTTTGGATGCATAATGACTTTTAAACCAAATCTTATAATTTAAAATTAATTTAGTATTTCTTAAGGAAACCTGAGATCCTATGCCTTCTCCACCATAGCACAGCATTGTTTTAATACACTGGTTCATCCAGCAACCCAAGAATGTAGCGATGAAAGGTGGACCATTTATGAATACTTTTTCAAGTTATGGGAGCCAAACTGAATAATTTTCATGCAGGTGTATTATAAGAAAAACTTTCCTTATCAGGTAGGTCCACAGAACAATTGCTCTGAAGAGATAATGTAATATTTACATCTGTTACTAATAATTTTTTATGCAGCTGTTAGAATTATACTAATTTTAAGAGTTTTCATCCACATATGAGTCTCCTGTGAGCTCAAGCAACAGATTTAGACTGGATTGTTCTGTCTTCTAGGTAGGATACTCCTGTCCTAACCCTAAGCATTTGGGATCATCTTTCTGAGAGCCCAAGCTACTCCTGCAGTCTTCTGCGTACTGCAGTTCTGAAAATAAAAAATAAAAATTTAGGAGAAAAAAACAACCACAAACCAACCTTAAAGAAAAGCAAACTTGTTAAAATAAGAGAGATCATTAAGTATATTACATTATTTCAGTATGTAACCTGCCTCCTGCACCCTTTAAATTATGCATATTTTCAACCTCAAATATGCATTTAAGTGGAAATTTCCTGCTGAGATTACATCTCTTTCTTTTTTCCTTTTTTTTTAAACTGAAGTATTATGTTTTCCAGAGATGACTATTTGACCAGTGAGGAGTACACACAGTCATATGTATGGTTTGAATTCCTGACGATCGGCAGTACTGGAAAACAGCGGGTGCTGTTAATACAGGAGCAGGAAGGTCACTGATGTCTTAGTAACAAATAATAGACAGATCCCATGTCGTCCTACTGAACTAATACTTATACTACACACACAGAGGAACTTGTTCAACCTAGCAGATTTTCTGGATGCTGGATGAACGCTAACAAGATAGGAAAATCAGATGTTAGTCAAACATTTTATGTAAGCTATGGGTTCCTCATGTGCACAACAATGAAATGCCACCTTTCACTGCTGGCTTACTCTACACCCACAGAAACACTTAGAAAAGTTCATGTGTTATAAAGTAAGGTCAGCATACCTCACAGGAGGTTTTTAGGCAATGAATTAAAACTGAAGCATCTGTCCTAACTTTAGATAAATCACAAGTGTTTTTGCTTTTCTATGACTGACCTTTCTGAAATACTTATCTGAATTTCCTATAATGTTCCTAAGTTTTAACATATCAAGATTATCATAACCTTCAGGGCTGCAGTTAAGTTAAAATATGGTTTAGTTAAACATTCAGCTGCTTAAAAAAACAAATACACAGGCATAGGCTGAACTTTTCACTGTCAATTAATGATTCTTTCCCCACTTGCCTTTCTCCTGCAGATAATACTGTAGTTATTACACCATAGTTAAACCTGAAACATGAAACCACATCTGTGATCTCTCTGGAGCTCTTTGGAGACTACAACCACAGAAAAAATCTGGATTTGTCTGCAGGTTTTTTACTTTATTTTATTTTCTTCTGAAACACTGGGGGAGGAGGAGGAGGAGAATTGAGCTCCAATATATTCCTCATTCACCAGCCTCTGTAATTAGCTGTGACTAACAGGCACCACATGGGAATGTACTTGTAAGAAAACTTCAAGAAAACTTCCCCATTATGCAGCATGTGCACAATAAAAGACGGTCGAGTTCTTCTTTAATATACTAAATATTTTCATACGAAATGAATAAATCAAGGAGAAGAGCAGGCATGAATGGAAGAACACCTGGATTACAGATTTAGGTTCAGGCATTAAAACCTGAACGTGCATTGCAGATTCACTGCACCCTGACTAGAGTCAACCTAGAGTTGTCAACCCCTGCGTCTCAGAAGTTGTTCGAGCCTCACCAGAAAAGCCAAGAGGAAAGAGTATGTGTTCAGAACATTGCCAGGGAGAAAAGCAGCTTTATGGCACAGATTCAGGTTTACATGAGATCATAAGGAAGATCACCCGATGTTTGTGCTAGGTTGTGTTGCAGTGCAGACAAAACAGAGTTGATGCACTGTGAATCCCGGGAGAGGACAGCTGAATAGTTGGTGACACACAGCAAAATTTAAATATGTGTGGGGATGACAAAGGCTGCACTGCAGACGGATAGGGATATTTCACTCCTGTTGGTGCCCCTTTTGCATGTGAAAAAAACAGACTTGCTTTCAGCTTCTAAAGAATCAAAAGGAAAAAAATTGTGTACATAGTTACATTCCCTCCACAAGATATTTTCGAGCTTATGACTTACTGAGAGAAATCACCTCATATCTAGGAAGAGACATCTATAATGAACTTCGACTGCACCCACTTGTGGTAAGCTGGAATCAAGTGCAAATAATTAGTAAAGGCTACTTAGTCACTAGTAACTCTATTTAAGATCTGACCTATTTTTCTTTCCTATGAAATTCTAAGTAAAAGACTCCAGTTAATTCCTAAAACCATCACTTCATTTTGAAGTAGCTGGCAAGAAAAGAAAGCTATCAGCTGTTGAATAATGCCACAGGGGAGGTGTGGACATAAAAACCACAGGGGTAAGTAATGAGAGATTACAAATGATTTTGTCATTTTATGTTTGATGGACCAGAACACTTCCTCATACCCGATGCATAGCATGATGCGGGTCCCACTTGTCCAGTGTGTCGGCCTGTGTCTGGGAAAACCTAATTGAGTCCCTGCTCGTCAGGAACCACGTTGCGTTTCACAGCATCCTTCACATGCCATCAAACCGTCATGATAATTCTTGATCCTCGGCTCACCTGACAGCTCAGCCCTCCCCTGACTGCAAAGCTTCCTTATCATTTAGGGATAGCAGTTATGCTGGCACCAGATGTGACACAGGGAATATCCTCATCAAAGGCAGACACCTGGCCCATCGTTACTCTATACAGTTCTTCATTTCTATGCAGGAATCCCCAAAGATCCCCCTCCACCTGGCATCTTGGAAGTTACATTTTCGTTAATTAAAATAATGCTTATGCAGTAGGCTGCATATTATCTTCACTCCTTGTGCTGCAGGAGACACAGACATCACTTGACACAATACCAAGAAGGAGGGGATCATAAACTGCATGACAAAACTCGCTTTCCCTTTGCAGGTGCATTGGGAGAACCCCCTGACAAGACACAAATTCATTTGCTTCTAAAGGCAGTGCACTGCCTCTTCAGCAGGTAACTGAATCTCTCTTCTTCCAAGTAACATTGCACAGTTCTACTATTTTCCTATTACCTTAAAACAACCAACCAACCAAACCAAGCCAAACAAAAAAAAAACCTCAACAACAAAAAGCAAGCATCGTTAGAAGCATTATTTTGTGGCACAAAATCACAACTGCTTTGTGGTGTGTACACCTCAGAAGCAACAATGTCACATGGGGAAACAGGTGACACAAGGCCATGGAAAGTTCATCCAGATGATACAGCAATTTCAACTCCTTCTGGAGTTCAAACATTTTTAAGGGATGGTATCTCCTACTGCCTGCTTTCATCTTTCTCTGACTCATTAATTTAATTACTTGATCCTCAGAGTTCAATCACTCAAAAGGCAAATGTACAATGAGACCTTCTAGTTACAAGTTTTCCTTTTACCTTCACCAGTAAATCCTTTTATTTCAATAGTTACTTCTAAACAGGATTAGAAAAAAAAATTACCTCACAGGTTTCTAATCTCATTTATTTATTCATTTTTAAGGCTACTGAGTGTTTTAGAAAAGATTCCATTTTATCCTTAATATGATGAGTAAAGTGCACAGTAGACAAAAATCTCAGTGTATTTCCTTCCACAAGACAACAGCTGAGGGGACGTCTAAAAGGCATTACGCAATTAATAACAATAATGAAATGCTCTTGATTTTTGTCAGCCTTCAAAGACCTGGCTTGTAAGAGAGAGAGACATTTCCCTTAACAGAACAAAAACAGTAGGACATGACACTGATGTGCACTCTGAGACTTGCTCTGTTACCGGACTGACCTACAAGCACATCATCGAACTGTGTTACAGTCCTAGCCAAAAGCTGCAGCAGTGCAGCAGACTAGCACAGAACAAACAGCAAAGGAGGGGGGAAAAAAGAGTGACCTTTGTGCACAGCAAAGAAAAGCCTTTCAATTCTCCTGCCTCCACGCTGAACACCAAGCACAAATGTTTGCCAGGGCAAAGCCGCACACACGTGTCCATTTCCATTCAGTCAATGGACAGAGTGTGCCTAGCGGGAATACACAAAAAGGGATTGTAGTGTGGGGTGAGGGAGAAGGGGGAAGGAGGAGAGCATGTGTAATCATGGAAACAAAAGGCTGAGTAGGGCAAGTGCATAATGTATTAAGGAAGCACATTTTACAAGATAAGAGCTTCTATAAAGGCTCTGAAACTTGCCTTCTGTGCTACAAAAGCTTTTACTTTAAGCTCTTACTTAAAGTGAATATTCAAATGCTTTTTCATAATGTAACAACAATCAGGAAATCTTAAAGGCTAAATGATTTCCTAAATGTGCTCGTTATATGCAATGTTGGGATATCAGTAAAAGGCACATTCTGGTGGCTCGAGCTGTTTATTCCCACCGGCCTCTACCTGCTGCCTCAGTGTCCCAGTTAGAAAGTGAGGACAATAATACACAACCAAAAGAAGCATCATGGGGTCTGGATCCTTGGGACTTTGCTTATTCTGCATCTTTAAACAGCTGAAGCTCTCAGAAAAGTGGGTTACCAGTACTGTGATTATGTTAGCCATGTTGCTGCATTTATCTGCTTATTACTAACCTGCAGAAAAGTCAGGGAGTCTCTAAAATACGGTTCTGCTACTTTTACATGTTAACAAAAGCTGAAACCTAAACAGTTGCTGGTATTTAGGGCCGGATTTTTTTGCAGGTTTTAATTCTCTCTTTCAACTTACTACAACATCTAAACACTTGCTGGCTGTCTAAATGAGGAAACATTAGAAAAACACAACCCCCACCCACACACCGTGTTTGGAGGGAGAGAGCACACAGGGTGCCTTTTCTCTACAAAGCAGTCCTCCCCAATAAGAAGTTGCAGCAATCACCTCATCACCACAAGCTAGTCCAACCTGGTGCACTCTTTGCACCAACCTGTCCTCAATTTTTTCCTCAGACTGTACAGACTGTTTGATGGAGGCTTTAGCCCAGGCTCCCATCAGAGACCCATGATTGGATCTCTTGAGAGGTATGAAACAAAAGGTTAGGACCTCAACTGCTGTCATTCAACTTGTTCCATGGAGATGTTGTTCCAAGGACAGATACAGAAGTAAATGTAGCTTTATGCACCCATACACTGGGAAAACGGTACAGGAAAAGAATTCCTTTATGCATTTTGCAGTTCTTCTGTCTCCCACTCTCTGTGCATTTCTGCCTTTGCTGCTTCCAGGTTGCCCCCAGCATTTACTGACAGATAACTGAGCCTTGGTTCCCAAATCTAAAGCATGCTACCACTGTGAATACCTTTCAGAATCTGGTTTCTCTGGTGGCCCATAACAACCACCGGTATCTGTGCCTTGAATGGTTAGTGATGCGTTTTGGAGGAACATAAAACATCTGCTCAGTTTATACATTTTGTGTTAACAATACAAGAGCACCGCAGAAAGTATTTAATATCACAACTTGTCTTCTGTGGGGAAGACATTTTTTTTTAAACAGAAGGAACTTGTGTAGAGAAACGCATTAAGACCAAGCATACCATAAAGCCAGCATTTAAGAATCTTAAGGCCAAAGGAGCAGAATACCAGCAATGTCATGGAGGATCACAAGACACTGAGGACAGAAGGATGCAGAGCCCAGTGTCCCCTAAGGTGAGAGGGAAAGAATATACAATAAAGCAGAGGAGGGGATGATACCATGAAACCAGTGGGTACTGGAAAGGAGAGGAATGGAGTATGAATTTTTAAAGTTTTTGACTCAAACAACCTTTGCTTAAGTATCTTAACCGCTCATCAAAGAGGAAATTTCCTCCAAATCTTCTGAGGTTTTCCAATCCCTAACTGTATTGCAATTATTTTATTTAGGGCTTTACTTAATGAGATCTGGGAGATATTTTAATATCCCAAAAATATGAAAATAATTCAAACTTGACTCAAGGGCTAATTTCATTCTACTTTTAAAAAGAACAGAATTACAAAGGCCTACTAATAGAAGCAAGTATTAGTCCTTGCATATTTCTGTGCTGCATTTGGTTGAGGATGGCTTGAGGACAGACCTGGTCTAGGCCAGCACCAGCCTCAGCTGGGGTTCAAATATACTGCGCTTTCCAGCACGGTGATGGGAGCATCGTGGCAGCATCTCAGGCCTAAGTACCATGCTGGACTGATTTGCAGAACCTCTTCTCAGGTTCTGCAGGTACGTTCTTCCCTTCATTCCCATACTGCATCCCTCTGTAGGGTACTTGCACCCTTGAAGCGTAAAAGCATGATTTGGGATTAAAAAGAGCTTGAACTCCTCGAACTGTTATGCTAGCATTTTGCAGTCTTTATAGAAACATAGAGAATCACAGAATATCTATCTAGAGAAAGGAGTTCTTCAGCCTGGGACCTCACCACAACATCAATCCAATGACTGTTCTGATGGACAGGCCAGTGGAAAAGGGAAAGAAAAGGAAAAAAAATCATCTAGCTGGAATTTTGGTTCAATTTTGCCCAACAGCTGTGCATGTTATAGAATGATGCTTAGATGCCTGCTTTTTTTCCAGTACATGCAATCATAATACACTAGTAGTACTACATGTTAAACTAATTTTCTATATGCTTCTTATCCTTGCCGGAAATGCAAACTGACAAAACTTCCACCCCAGGTAGATCTGGAAGAGGGTTTAATTAGTAGTCCTATTTCTGCAATGACAAAACACATTAAATTAGAGCAAAAGGGAAATAGATCTCTCCAATACACATATATTTGTGCATATTTTTTTATTCACCCGGGGAGTCTGTGTGCCTGTGACACATAAAAAAGCAAAATCTGTACTTATGTCTTTGCATCCTGTAGCTTCTGTTCAACATTTATAGGTTTATAAGAGTAGCATCTGGAAAATACTAACTGAAGATGGCTAACTTTAAAAGAAGCAAGCTACATTTCAGTGATTTGTGAAATTGATGTTGCCAGATAGACTTTAGTAGAAACCACTTAAAAGTAGCTATGCCTGCCTGCCCTATTGGTAAATTTGGCTCCTCTTCTCTAGAAATGCCACGTTTTTGAATGCTGCTTAGAATTCTTTAGAGTCACTGGGGAGTCTCTGCAGTTCCTCTGAAAGGCTATGCTGGTCACAGAAAAACACAATTGCTTATTCATTAATAAATACCAAAGAAATAAGCCAGAGGAATTCCAGATAGATGATTATATATAGTGTTTCAGCATCTTTATGTAACTTTTCATCTGTACTGTACTGCTTTTAATATATGCAACCTAATGACACTACAATGAAAGGTGAGTCTTCCCTCAGAGAAACAGTTATCCCAAGAGCCACTGAACCAATATGCAGCTCTCCCACATGCCCTTCATCAGTCCTTGCTCCAGCTCTTGCAGACCCTATCTCTTTGAAATGTGGTTAACAGATGAGGGAACAACACTAGATGATGTCTCTACTTCTATAAGCCATGGTGCCAAAGCCAGCCACGGACAGAGGAAGAAGTAATAGCTGAGCTACCAGAAAGTAACTTTTCTCATTCTGTTGTTCTCTAAATGTAATCATCTGCAAAGAGAAGAGTTTTGCTGTTATATGCTTACAGGAATACCTACTATAGATTACATCTATGTCTTGAGCCACCTTAGAAATGAAATCCATCATTACTGTTCTTATCCTCTCCCAGTTACATCAACTGTGGTTAGTACACATCTAAAAAGGGACTTTGAGTTAAAAAATGTCCAAATAATGGGCTTACATCAGAGCCAAATTTAGCCCTTGGTTTTGTGCTCCTTTAGATCTTTCCATAGAACATATTTCCACACCCTAGCACATAGAATAAGGAAGAAAAGATTTTGGTCTTTGTGCTCTTACATTCTGAACGTCTGGGCTGCCCTTGCTTTTTATGATCTAGTTTTCAGAGTTAACAAAACAGATCATTGTTTCTGAGAAGTAAAACCAACCAGGAATAAGCCTACTAAGGACAAATCTGCATCACAATCACAGGAACTCTAAGACTTTCAGAAACTCTTTCAACTATCTTGCAAGTAATAATTTATTTAGCTTGAGAACATTCTAGACAGAATACTGTTTATAGCAGTACCGTGTAGAAAGACTGACTACATCACAAATAAATTTGCCTGAGTGTATGCCTAAGTGACCTTCTTAAATTCAGATGGTAGACACTGAATGCTGCCCTCCATGATTTTCACTGTTATTCTTTTAACAATAATTCAATTGTCCTTAACCACTCCAGTGATTTAAAATCATAGAACCATAGAATCACCAGGTTGGAAGAGACCCACCGGATCATTGAGTCCAACCATTCCTATCAAAATAAAATCAGACACTGCGATTGCTTATTGCCAGATGGTGCTGTTTATCTATAAATACCATTACTACTTTTATTTATGTTTTGCTCAAAATGCTGCTTAGCATTCTTCAAGAAACCAAAACTTTCCAGAAGGTCTGGTAGGAAAACCAAACAAGAGTCACGTGTATTAGTCTTCCATGCACACACAGCCCACAATATTTAATTGTAGGAACATGTAACGTAATCTTCTGAAAATTTACAAAAACCAATGCAGTTAGTTATAATTAGGCCATAGGATGCTCCCAGCATTTCTTGTTTATTTGAAGTCAGCACTACTTTCTGTTTCAGCTAAGTTGGTTGTCAGATTGCTTATGCTCACTGACCAGATGAGAACAACCAAAACAGAGTTTTTATTGACACAAGGTACACTAATCTGGCATTTCGGTACAGTATAAAACATCACAGCTGGACTTTAAGCAATAACACGGGTTTACTACTTAATTATAACTTTTAGGAAATATAATTTATTTAAAAGATTTGCAGATGAACTTCATTTTGTTCACTTATTACAGCCTTTGCCACGTACAGAGATTTGACATCTGGCCTAGTCACAATTTCACCTTTACTGAAAACTGTGATGCTTCTTTTGGAGTCTGCAGAAAGGGAAAGCTAGCAACTCCTGTCCAATCTTCATCCAAAACCACAAAACCATTGCTACTTAATTTGTTAAATCTGTCAACCATGATACTAAAAAAAAAAGTCATCTAGGGAGAGGGGTGATTATGGATCTCCAAATGCATATCACACCTCCTTCTCAGCTCAGGAAACCTCAGGAGACTTGTATGAAAACAAAGTTCACACGTACAAAAATCCTATACCCAATATTATATGCATACAACATGTGCATGTTTGTGTCTTATATATACAAAGNGCAGACCCTATCTCTTTGAAATCTGGTTAACAGATGAGGGAACAACACTAGATGATGTCTCTACTTCTATAAGCCATGGTGCCAAAGCCAGCCACGGATGGAGGAAGAAGTAATAGCTGAGCTACCAGAAAGTAACTTTTCTCATTCTGTTGTTCTCTAAATGTAATCATCTGCAAAGAGAAGAGTTTTGCTGTTATATGCTTACAGGAATACCTACTATAGATTACATCTATGTCTTGAGCCACCTTAGAAATGAAATCCATCATTACTGTTCTTATCCTCTCCCAGTTACATCAACTGTGGTTAGTACACATCTAAAAAGGGACTTTGAGTTAAAAAATGTCCAAATAATGGGCTTACATCAGAGCCAAATTTAGCCCTTGGTTTTGTGCTCCTTTAGATCTTTCCATAGAACATATTTCCACACCCTAGCACATAGAATAAGGAAGAAAAGATTTTGGTCTTTGTGCTCTTACATTCTGAACATCTGGGCTGCCCTTGCTTTTTATGATCTAGTTTTCAGAGTTAACAGATCATTGTTTCTGAGAAGTAAAACCAACCAGGAATAAACCTACTAAGGATAAATCTGCATCACAATCACAGGAACTCTAAGGCTTTCAGAAACTCTTTCAACTATCTTGCAAGTAATAATTAATTTAGCTTGAGAACATTCTAGACAGAATACTGTTTATAGCAGTACCGTGTAGAAAGACTGACATCACAAATAAATTTGCCAGAGTGTATGCCTAAGTGACCTTCTTAAATTCAGATGGTAGACACTGAATGCTGCCCTCCATGATTTTCACTGTTATTCTTTTAACAATAATTCAATTGTCCTTAACCACTCCAGTGATTTAAAATCATAGAACCATAGAATCACCAGGTTGGAAGAGACCCACCGGATCATTGAGTCCAACCATTCCTATCAAAATAAAATCAGACACTGCGATTGCTTATTGCCAGATGGTGCTGTTTATCTATAAATACCATTACTACTTTTATTTATGTTTTGCTCAAAATGCTGCTTAGCATTCTTCAAGAAACCAAAACTTTCCAGAAGGTCTGGTAGGAAAACCAAACAAGAGTCACGTGTATTAGTCTTCCATGCACACACAGCCCACAATATTTAATTGTAGGAACATGTAACGTAATCTTCTGAAAATTTACAAAAACCAATGCAGTTAGTTATAATTAGGCCATAGGATGCTCCCAGCATTTCTTGTTTATTTGAAGTCAGCACTACTTTCTGTTTCAGCTAAGTTGGTTGTCAGATTGCTTATGCTCACTGACCAGATGAGAACAACCAAAACAGAGTTTTTATTGACACAAGGTACACTAATCTGGCATTTCGGTACAGTATAAAACATCATAGCTGGACTTTAAGCAATAACACGGGTTTACTACTTAATTATAACTTTTAGGAAATATAATTTATTTAAAAGATTTGCAGATGAACTTCATTTTGTTCACTTATTACAGCCTTTGCCACGTACAGAGATTTGACATCTGGCCTAGTCACAATTTCACCTTTACTGAAAACTGTGATGCTTCTTTTGGAGTCTGCAGAAAGGGAAAGCTAGCAACTCCTGTCCAATCTTCATCCAAAACCACAAAACCATTGCTACTTAATTTGTTAAATCTGTCAACCATGATACTAAAAAAAAAAGTCATCTAGGGAGAGGGGTGATTATGGATCTCCAAATGCATATCACACCTCCTTCTCAGCTCAGGAAACCTCAGGAGACTTGTATGAAAACAAAGTTCACACGTACAAAAATCCTATACCCAATATTATATGCATACAACATGTGCATGTTTGTGTCTTATATATACAAAGTATAAAAATACTTTATCTAGTGTTGCTCTGCTTGTCACAAGAAGTCCATCAAACATCATGAAGAAATGGTGAAATACACTCCCCAACCAATGAAAACTCCAACTGCTGTAGCACTGAAGCATGACCCTAGTAATATAAGCTAACATTTTCAGGTTATTACCTGGAGGAGCTGTGTTATGTATGAGCCAATTTAGCAAATCAATTAAAGTAATACAGTTACGTGATCCCCTGATGAACACAAAGAAAAAAAATGACAGGAGTCATTGAGGAAAAAAAACCCACAAGGGTTATAAAATAAGCAGAAGCTGTTTAAAAGACTGCAGAGAGCATTTGGTATCACAGAGGTAAAAGGAGTATTATTTTAATTGAAAAGGATCTGTTTAAGCATGGGTCACTTGCTTTTGTTAGCTTCAAGATCATTACACAAGGAGCTCAGATTACAAGAAGGTCAGTTTACACAACATTTAATTTTAGTCTCATCCACCTTCACATTGTCCCTTCAAAGAGGTTTGTGGGAGATGTAGATCACCACAGACTGAATAAGAACTAGTATGACTCTTTAGGCGAAAAAAAACTAGCATGAAAACTTTAATCAGAAGCAAACACAGTATATTTTTCACCTCAGTATCAGTGACTCCAGTTGATTAACAAAGTGCTATTGATGCTCTTTCCAGTTCTCACCTGGATGCAGAGAGGATTTTGACCCCCACATCTCTCCCAGGCAACACACAACACCTAATTCCCCTCAAGAGGGTGTTAATGGAATGTAATTAAGTGCAAGCAAGCAGCAGGAAAAATGAGGTAGTGAAGATCTATGGCTCTCTCACTGACCACAAGTGAAAAGTGCAGGATTTATTAAATGTTTGAGTTGCCTCTTACTTGGATTGCAACATAGTTCAACCCCCTCTGCGTAGCTGCTGACCTAACTGCTTCTTCTGGAACCACAAAGCACCAGTCTCAGTCAGGGGCACCATCGGGTGGGCAATGTGCCATGCTATAGATTCACAATTACATATTCATCCCTTGGGAACACACACTCTCGTATTTTAAAAATGCACTTCCAAAGAAAAGTTGTGAGCTCATACTCCGAGTGTTCACCTGAAGTAAATTTTTCACTGATGAGTTACAAGACTATGAGCTGCTGGTTTATAATAGAAAGGCAGACTGACATTTAAATAGAGTGGCACTAGAATAATGGCTTTACATTAGTATTTTATGGGAGGCTGAATAACCACAGAGTTAACACACTGTATTTTCTGGCAATAAAAAAAAATGTTGAAAACAAAAGGTCATTTTATTTGATAATGTAAACAAATTAGATTTGTATTGTATCAAGAGAGAAAAGGAAAGATTAATTCTTAGAGGAGAAGTCAATATATCAGGATACATAGCTAGGATTGGTTCGGTTTTAATTCTTTAACTATGTCGTAAAGCCTGCGGTTCATAACCCACAGCCATATATTGCTGTTCACTGTAGGTTTTAATACAGGTCTAGGACTTCAGTCTGATCTGATAAAAATCTGAAACTTGCAGAAGGCCATTATGTGGACAAACCATTCATTTTATATTCACCTCCTTGTCGTGTCAGTGCAGAGGCCATCTAAAGAGGGGGCCTAATTAATCAAAGTGTCAGAGCCAATGAGGAGGAGCATGTTAATAGGACTTTTATTTCACCCAGGAAAGCAGTGGTCTGACAGGAACCAGAAAATATGGCCTTGATGTTGCTGTTTATTAGCAATGCTGAGATCAGTGGTAATAGGTGCCAAGCAGCCTATGTTTGATAAAGCACTGAATGTCAAGAACTTGCACCAACTAGAAATTAGACTGACAAGAGGCAAGAACCTCAGCATATTGATAGCTAACAGAGAGCAGGTACAGTTGGGACGTGATCAGAAAAACAGTACGTGTACAGGGCACATTTCATTTCTTCAAAAGTAAAGCAGAAAAAACAACCCCCCAGACATCTTGCCTCACTTCCAAATACCAAAACCCACCAGCCTGCAGTTAAAGGTAAGATTTTGCAATATTTAACTCCTGTTTTCCACTTACAGCAGTACAGAAAAGCCCTAAATTTGGTACAACTGTGCTGAATGTAAAGGATTGCCTTGATGGGATTCCATAGCCATTTAAGTTCCTACATCTTTGTTATCCTTAAGAGAACAGGCAATACTGTAAATGGTCTAGTCTTAGTTTAACAATTCACACTAACTGATCCAGACCAATGCAGAGGCTGCACCGGCTGAAGGAAGCATGGCCTGTGTTAGATTGGGTACTCAACAAGTTAAACCCTGGTCCCACAAAACACAATGATAATGCTAAAATAAAGAAATTTCGTTTCTTACTGAAAGCCTTTCTGCAAAATTAATGCTCACAACACAAAGTGCATGCCCATAGTAAAGAAGAAAACAAGCACATCTAAAAGGGAGTAAGTGGGAGATACAAGAGATGCTCACAGTTTTTGAAGGGCACTGGACTCATTTTAGCAGCAGCCATGGCATTTGCTGCGTGGGTGATATATGTAAAATCTTAAATTAATTATTTTAGTAATGCACCCCTACGTGATTTCTCAGTCTGCAATGTATTTTACACTTCAGGCCATGGTAGGCTTTATAATTAACTACTTTCTGAAGCCGTTTTAATTAATTTTTTTTCCCCAACACCATTATTTCCAAATGAATAGAGAGCTATCATTAAATAGCCTTCTAAATAGAGAGCTGCAGGAACCTACTCTTGCAGGACAAAGCACTCAGAATCACATGCCTAGCAATGCCCCCAGAAAGGTTTAAGCAGAGAATGCAGCAGCCAAAAGGAAATGCAATGCCAAAGAGGAACCTCAGACACTGACAGGGCATGAAAGTCCCTGCCTAAGTCAAAACGTTTCTACATGGAAGAGGAAAGCTGCTGTGTTTACGGCTGCTGCCACAGACCCAAATATCCTCATCCTGAATGATCTTCTTTGTTTTTCTTCCTTGAGAATAATCCATTGTCTGGGTCTTCCTCTTAAAGCCAGCCATACTAAAATTGGAACCAAATGATGTAGAACTGAATTCTGTGCCTCTGACTTGAGTGAGTCAGCCTCCCAGGCAGCTCTGCTCCACCCCGGAGCTCACAGGAGGCTGTCAGAAAGCCAAGAGCCCAGGGTTGACCCTGCCTTCCGTGCTGTGGACAGTTGTCCCTTTTGAGTGGACTAGCACAAATCACTCTACAAAGACTAGAGAGAGAAGCTTGCAGTCAAATATCATTCTTTGACAGCAAAATCTCTCCTGAACCTTGCTGCTCCTCCATGACACAGGCACCAACCACTCTCTTCTAGCAGAACTACTGAGGATGAGATGGTGTCACTGAAATTAACTGTGTTTAAAATAAATTAGAAGGTCTTTTCAGATATTTGGTTTTATAGGATTCACATCTTCAACAGCACAAATACAGGACTGAAGAGTAGCAGCACTGGGCTCAGGGTTGGTTATTGTGGGCAGGTACTGCTTTTCTGATGGCAAAATTCACTTAAAGCTTTACCATCAAACTGCAGCTTTAAAGACGATAATGCACCCCTACCATGAAGGAAAACTATGAAGAATAATTCAGATGCTCTTCCCTTCCTAATCTTCTGCTGTTGATAATGTCCTTTTGAATGGTTAAAATTATATTTATTTCCCTTACAGTTTCATACTTTCTAGTTTAAATATAAGGCAAGGCCTCTATACTTCACAAAATATGTCAGATTGAATATAAATGCCGAAAGCTAAAATGTGGTCCAAACGACTACCTTATAAAGCTTTAGATAGTTGTTTTTACAGCTATAAGAAAAGTAAATGTTGGTGGGTAGAATCTTAATGGTTATGAGTCTCATTTTCACATTTCTCAGTGGCAGCATTGTTAAAAACAAGTAATAAAGTCAGTTTGCCATTAGCATATGATGTAGCACAAAATTCTGGAACTATATTAAATGAGTATCTAAGTATTGAAGAGTGGTTTTGTGCCATTGACAACATACTGTTTAGCCATAGACTCAGCATTTTATTAGTGTTAGGGTTTTATTACCTATATAGTAATACTGCTTTGGGGTAGAGGGGCAGTGGTGGTAAGTCTTGATTTTTTTTATAAAGTCACACCTTCATTTACTGTCATTGTGTAGTCAGAGTATGGCCGAGCAACAATTCCTTTAAAGGCTTTGTAAAAGCATAATCTTTAAATTGCTTGCTTAAATTCATGGAGATACTGTCCCTATTTTGAAACAAACAAACAAAAAATATCTGCACATTGGTCCAAGTGACATTGCTATAGGAACCTTATTTACAGTACAAATAAAAAAACGGTCCTTTCTTACAGCCTCATTAAATCTAAGCCTCATTTAACTACTAGGACATTTTTACAATGGGTTTACTGACATACTATGATAAACGTCAGTATAACATCCTTCAACAATAGCTCTGACTATAGCCATAACCACAATGTGTATAAACACTGCATCAATTTTAACAATGCGTTGTCCTGAATAGTAGGAAGTGAGGTAACTCTAAACACATTTTTACTAAACCCCATATCTCCAAACCTGCATTTTGCTTTATGTATTTTTCATTGGTTTCTGTTTTGTTTGAGGGCTGCTTTGTTTTGTCTTTTCCATACAAAAAAGAAACATTCCCCTTAAAATTATGAGAATGTTAAGATGCTAAACTTTTTAAATATTACAAGATCCCTTTGAAATTTTGACCTAGGCAGAAAGGTTTCCTGAAATTTGATTCTTTAACAATAAAAGAGTTGGCAGCAGGATGAAAGCAGCCCTACCCTTTTTCCATGTCGCAGAAATGAATGGAATGGCTTATGAATACATATAATTCACCCTTTCAGAAGCCATGCTGGTGCCTATTTGTCCTGGAGTATCAGTGTTGGGTTACTGTGCAAAGCAGAATAACTGACTCGATCCACAAGAACAATAAGGGCCAGAACAAGGTTTTTAGAGATTTAACAAATTTTTCAAACTTCAGGTAATGCAAGGAAATAGAAGACATTTCTGTGGGAAACACCTTTATTAAATCATTAGCCATTGTAACTTAACTTGCAAGAAACAGAGATCAGCAGTACCAGAACTACAACAAACTATAGGCTCAACTGCTTTCCTGTTTATGGCTGGCCTCTGATTTAATTTCACATCAAATGTTATCACCAAGCTAGACACGGTAAATCTACAGTATTTTCACTGGAGACTAGGGTTTGACATTCTGTCTAAATGAAATTTCCCAGTTGTCCTCAACACTTTTTATCTTATTTCCATCCTAGCAGTTTGAAATGCCACGATGTATTGCCACAATGACAGATGAGAAAAGGCACAAGAAAGCAACTGAGCTAGTTTGTCCAACAAACCATGCCTGGCAAACATGAAAATTTACTTCTGCCCCTAGGTCCTAGTCCACTCCTAGATACTAACAAGGGGAAGCTCTGCAATGCGACTTCATTCAGGCTGAATTACAGAGCATGGGTTGAGAAAACTTTGTAGGCATGTATGTATGTATATGCACACATACATTATTAAAAAACACCACTAAGAGCCAAATCTTGCAAATATTATTTACTTTACCACCACAGGTTATCTGAGTAAGGTTAGTGAGAGACCAACAGCAATAAACCACTTGCATTACAGAAGACTGAGCCAAGCAGCCATATTACGTATTTTATGTGGATTAATAAAAGATTTCCTTTCAACAACAGTGGGAAGAAGACCATAACAACTCTCATTACCCTAACATATGTAATATTATTTTTATTAACAACAATGAATTGCTGTATAGAGAATGTCAAGATCAACCTTTGAACATGGGTTTCTCTTTTCTAAATCTCCTTTTCTTCCTGTAATGAAATAATTAACTTCTGCCTTTAAAAGGCAATTTCTTTGTACAGGCTTGCTCGTGCCATACAGCTGGTAAATACTAGATGAAAACCAGATGGGTTTGTATTACCAATTAACACCTAAACATTTCTTTCTTTCTTTCTTCCATTTGAGTAATTGCTCACTCTGAATAATGCTACCATTTATCTCACCCCCATGAAAGAGGAAGACTAGCCACTGATGGCAATGACTCTTTCTGAGCTATGATGAGAAAGAAGCAGTGAGCATTTTTATGCAGCAACCTCCATCTAGAAACATCCAGCATCCTTGTCAATGTCTGTGAAATGCTGGTCTCATTGCAGTCAATGTTCAAAATTTCACCAATGATTTATTTTTCAATAAGTCATCACTCACTGTTGTGCACTTTGATATTGCTTTGCTTCTGAAAGCACAGAAGATAGGAAAAGGTGCATTTCTATTGGCAATATCCACTTTAAACCTTAACATTCTACCGTCTTTATAAGGCTCTGTTGCCATATATTCTCTGATACAAGCTCCTATTCAGCCTTCACCTGCCTTTATCCTTAGAAGAAATAATAATTTTGACTATCACAGTACCTTCTGTTTAAAAAAAAAAAAGTCATAATGGTCTCTCCGTAAGCATTAGAAAAAAACTTTTGAGTAGTAGAAGCAGAGTCAAAATAGAGTTCTGCATCACATTCTGGCTAGATTCCCCAGGAGATGTAAATCTATACAACTATTTTCCTTAACAGCACAAAGCTGAGGCCCCAAAAGATCAGAATCTTCCATGACTGAGATGATAAGATTGAGACATACCGTATTTTTGGGATATATTTTCAGAGCTCAATAGTGGGATGCATCTGAAACCTTCCTTTTCCACAGATGCAGGAGATTACTTGTCGCCAGGAGACCCATGGCCCAAGCCATTTCCTTAGCTTACCATTCCTCTGCTACAGCTGGGAGAAAGAAGGGGGGAGGGAAGCAGAAGACTGCGGATGGTGACTTATTTATTCAAAACTCTAGTGGCCAAAAAACTTCCTCAGAAAGTCCTCCACCTCGCCATTCCCTACCATCAAGGCCAGTAAGACTGCACACGTCCTCCCCCACATATATATATACACACACACCTTAAAATAGTCCATAAATATCTTTTCATTTACATATATGAACAAGATTTGCTATATTACATGCCATGCAAAGATGAAGTAAAAAAAGAGTGCATAAAAAAGGAGCATGGTTTGGCACATTAAAGTAGTTTGACTTGCATAGCAAAACATGAAAGTCCTTACTAAACTTCCTCAAGTGTTACAGCAGTTCAACTTCCACCTATAAATATTCATTTTTAAAAGGGAGAACGGTATTTATTATTTCTGCTTCAACATCTAATTGCTTAACTGCAACTTGTATTTAGATAGGTGAATTAGCTAAGTGTTTAAAATATGAGCTACTTCTGGCTCTTATCAGGAAGGAGTTTTCCACAACACTTAACATTTTTCAATGTCTAAATCTCTGTCACGATATCCTTACTGAAGCAAGTCTATCTCTGCTGTGGCTTTATCTCTTACAATGCATCAGGAACATATACAACCTGTTATTAGGCAAAGTGAATCCAAGTCTATTCATACTGGAGTCCTTGCCAGCCAAATTTAACCACTCACAAGTCAAATGTTTGGTACAACCCCGTTTGCTGGGCTCCTTTATAAGCAAGGGAGAAAGACAAGTATTTGCAAAGGGTAATTCAGCTTGTGCATATGCTGATGTTTAAAGCTGCTGGTATTGATTGCAGGTGCTGTTTTCTACCCCCTTAAACTAAAAAGGGAGCTGAACTTAGTTTAAACTCTTAAATTAATAAAATTTTAAAAAGCACTTCCAACTCCCCCAAAAACACAACCAAAAAAGTCATTTATTATACTTCAAGGAACATAATGCATTATGTAAAATACAGGTTCTGCAAAAAAACTAGTGAGAAAGGTGTTTTTGTTCACTTGAGCGTGCACGTACATATACAGCATATAAAATGTGACACCTAAAAAATATATATATACACCAACTTCTGGCAATATTGAAAACCCTTCAGCATGTTTCTTCTTTGAAAGTGTGCAGTGCTTATAAGAAGGCAACTGTGATACTGCTTTTAAGCTATTTTAGTAAGGGCCCTTGACAAGCTTCACATAAAATATTCAGCATTGATGCTTTCAAGTCCACACAATTTAACTTAAAAAGCACTCTTTCTTCAGCCCACATTATAAACAGGGTTATTATAAAGGTGGTGTGTGAATTAGATGCTTTCTCTTATCGTTCCCATCTGCCTTTCTAAAGTGTGACAGTATTGGACTGCATCACAAACATGAGCAAAAACTGAAAACTGTTCCTTTTTAGAATCAAAATTATTTAGTGGAAGTCTAGGTAGTTTTAAAGAAATTTTGAAGAATTTCACACACTTTCAAATAGTTATGTTTACATCTCCAACAGGTACGGTACAGCTGAAAAGCAGCTTCCTATTTACTTAGTCTTCTATGAAACTACATTGTCCGTGCCTTTTATTGGGAAGGCTTTTATCTTCTAAACTTTTGAAATTAAATCCTGGCTTTACAGGACTGAGGAGTCAATGCTACTGATTGCAGAGGGAGCTGGCTTCATCCCTATCTTTTTATTTCGATCTGCATAATGAATCAATACCTGCTTAGTGTAAGGAAGTTCTTAAAATAACGCACTGGAATACTGGAAAACATCTACACAGGAGAAAACAGCACCCACATAACTTTTCAGATTATAGCTACAATAAAGGATTCTTTGAAGGCATAAAGCAAAAGCCATCTTCGAATTCTTGCAGGCCTGGAGACTTTCTGTATTTTTTTAAGCTATTCAGAAGGCATCAAGAAGGAGATATGGTTGTACTTCTACAGGTAAGTCTATAATCCTTAATCAGGCAGAATTCCAAATACAGTGTTTAAATTCTTCCTATCTGTTGTCCAAGAACTTCAGTATCAAGCACTTAATTTAAAGCCTATCATGATAAGTGGAAAAAATCCTATTGGTTTCAATAAGCCTTGGATCAGACTCTGGGAACCACAGTCAAAATTATCAAAAGCCTGAAAACATATCTGGTGAGCTTTCCAAAGCACTGATGTAGCCAGTCTGCAGATGCTGAAGATACTTTTATGACTGGGTGCTTTCCACATTGATTTTGACTAAGAACAGATTCCCAGTTAAACTATGCCAATTTTGCTAGCACAGTATCAAAACTTCTAGTTATCTTAGCTCTCCTCTCTGTGTTTCTACATTCTTGTCCCAAAGCATACTAATCAAATATTTTCTTTATTCCTTGCTTCTTTGGAAAACTGAAGCCTTGTATTTTTTCCCTTCTTTCCTGACCCTCCCACCTCCTATCCTCCCCCTTCTCTGTTTGGTGATAAAGATAATACTTTCACTAATACTTTTAACTTCTACTCACGTTAAGCAAAGATATTTTAACTTCTGTTGAAGCCAAGGGATAGGAAATGGTGATTTCAAACTGGACTTGATACATTAAATGGTCACTGAAATATTTCCTATAAATATTTTAGATGGTAATTCTATTCTTCCTAAAGAGAAAATGACTTAATTATCAGGGCATTTTGCTCACAGTATTCATGGAAACAAATATATGTTTAAAGCATATTTTAAAATATTAAATTATGAAAACCAGTTCCCATAGGGGAACCATCAGAGATAACTATTTAATAGTTCACAATGATGACTATAGAATATTTATTTATAATAAGTGTCACGTTTTATAAAAAGGCACCATAATCAGATACAACTTCATAGCCAAAAAAGTCTCCTACAGCACTAGCAAAGTGAAAATCACTGCAATCTATCAGTCCAGTTCTGTTAAAATCCAGAGACACTTTTCTTTGTTATATCAATATTGCACAGCCACTACAATCAATTTCCTTGTCCAAAGCCACCCAGGTCAGTCTGCTCTCTTTCAGCTATGTATGCACATAGGTAAATATGATTTGCCATTTTCTGTGTTTTATAATCTCGCATTTAACCTTTAAACATATGTTTACCAAAGCCTCTAGGAGTACAATGTCTTATTTGAGCTGAAGAATATCAGGCATACAAAGCAAGGTTTATACCGTACCTTCTGCTTCACTGCAAACTATATCAAAACAGAGCCCCTGCCTGTCTTGGAAGGAACAACCGTCCTCTGTCTTCCCATCCCAGATTTGGCAGTCTTTCAGAGGGACTCATCTCTCCCTGAAATCAGAAGTCTGCCTAAATTGTAACAAGACTTAATTCCAGGTGACTATTAGCAAACCATTTACTGCAGAATTAATGCAAAACACATTCCATTAATGATAAGGATACTAAAATGCTGGAAACCCACAAAGGTGGAATTTGAAGGATCAGATCAAATCCTCACTGTAGTCATTGGATAAATGAAGTGAGCTCTGGATCATAATCTTGCTGTAGAGCCAACAATTTTTTACAAAGGATTAGAGGCAGGTTACTGACTATCTATATAAATTCTCCATAGAAAACAATGTAAAAGAGTGGTCAGGAATGGTAAAACCCATGAGCTTCCCCAGACTTTGTGAAGAGCCCTACAGCTTTCCAGAGGTTGCAGCTGTATGCAAGTTTACCAAGCTCCTCTTGATTTGCGTTCAGTGTGTTTCAGAAAGCATCACACCAATACAGAAGTAGAGAAATACTCAAGTTTATCTTACCACGTATGCAGTTTTAGTTTGTAACAAGTGGGATAACGTATTATTATTTGCTCCCAATTTTGACTATTTGTGATGCAGAGGAATGCTGACGCCTTCACTCTTTTATCACTTGCAAAAGTCAGTCAGTCTCCAAAAGTATTTTTTACTTTGCTGATTGTTTGCTTTCAATTTATTTGAAATAAATTTCCATGGGAAAGACTTTTGGAATGCATTATTAGAATAATTAACAATTAAACTTAAAATAAAACATGGTAGAATGCCATTCAAAATCTTCAGCACATTGCCTGTCAGCATTAACTTCATGTACTGTGTAACTAAACATAAGCTCAAGTGTCACCAAGCAGCTGCAGACCCTAGCACAACCTAAGAGAAAAATACTCAAAGTACAAGAGTAGCTCAACATGTATGGCTTCTCTGTTCTCTTCAGCAAGTTTATCACAGACTTGCAGCAGAATTATTAAGATTCAAAACAGCAAATAGTAGTGTGGAAACAAACATATTTCCAATTTAATTAACATGTATTTTTGTTTTGGGCTTTTACAGAATGAATTCTAGTTTATATTAAGTACGTTATTACTGTTTTGGGTAGCTTGTTATTCTTAACATTTACCTTCAATCCGTAACTACCCATATGAAATCTATGCTCACAATATCCTAAAAGGTAAGTAATGTTTAATTGCTCCTGAAGTTAAAAGTCAAGCCACTGAAATGGTGGAAGTCCCCAAATAAACTCTGAGGATCAGTTTGTGGAAATGGATTTCTTACACCACTTGCCTCTGCTTTTGGAGAAGGGAATATATTTTTTATTTTCACTAAAACAAGTACTTCCTATTAAAGTTTAATTAAAAAGAAAAAAATAGACTTGGAATCAGAAAAGCAGAGGTGCCACCTGCAATTTATGACTAAAGACTAAGTATGAAAGCCTAGGTCCATTATCTCTACAATCTAGAAAGACTAGCTTGACCAGGAACAATAGCTCAGTTTAAAAACTGAAACAAAAGTAAAGCTTGGTCTTATAAGATAAAATTTGCTGTAATTAACTTACTTTTTCATTATGCATTTATAAGTTCTAAGGCAGCTTTATTCTGGTAAGAGAATAAAATTTAAACCATTCACTGTGTTGAATCATAAATTAATTCTAATTTGCATCCAAAGACAGCTGAATTAATGACAAAAAAGAGAAGTTTAAAAAGCATAAATCATCACTTTGTAACCAGAAAAAAATAGACAAAAATAAAATGTTAAAAAGTAAAATAAAAACATAATTACTCTGATGTATAGTGAGCTTTTCTGTTATTTAAATAAAAGTAGCATACTGTCCAAAGTTAACATGAATTAAACCCTGCCAATCAGCAATAATCTGCCTTCTTTAAATAATCACTCACAGATTTTTAAGAAACACAAAACAAAACCAGGAGTGAAGTTAATTATAAAAATCACTCAGATTTAAAGCGTACCACTATGAAAAGAATTAAACTGTCTTTTACAAACAGGTTAACTTGGCAAACAGTAATATTTATTTTCTGCTTCTGAGGTCTTTTCATAAGTAATACTATCTACCTAATCTTTCTGCAGCTCCTTTACGGTGCCATCCAATGCTCTACTTCCCACAGCATGTCCTCACTCTGCACCTAGCCCCTGTTTATCTACCTTATCAGCTCAGGAAGAAATTTCGACAAAACTCTTCCTCTGGTCACTGATATCTCTGGGAACTGAACCCATTAAGATACTCCTGACCCCTACTCATGCTATTTTAACTGCCTGTAGTACAGGAAGGAACTGATAAAAATAGGATTACAATGCCCTTACAGATGAACTAGCAAAAGGCTTGATTGTGATTGATGCCTGAATAAATGTACAATAACAGGCCCTACATTTCAACATTGCCTTTGGTAGAAGGTAAGAAGTGTCAGTTTTCACCGCCTGGACAGCAGAACTCTTCCCAAATACCTGAGAAGTGCCTTTGATTGAAGGCTGAAATCTTCTTTTAGTCTGATTTTAAATAAAGAGCAGAAGGTGGTTATTAGTAGGTAGGAATGAATTTTAGTATGGTTTTGTGAGGCATAAAAGTGCATTTCTTCCCTGTCCCAGTCCCAAGTTCAAATGAAGGTCTAAATTTTTCTGAAGAATAAATATCTTCCCTACAGATACTCAGTGCTAAGGTGGGTCTATAGCAAAAATAACTAACATCCTAATGGCTCCATGGAAAATGAATGGGCTGGACTCAGAGTTTGGGGTGGAGAGAGGTGTGCTGGGATTGCCCAGGTCACTGACAACTCATCACTTCCTTGGAAGAAGTAGTTCTCAATGGGCATTTGAGTACAGACTTAGTCTGAGGAACAGTTTCTATGCTACTGGCACATTAGCCAGCCTATTGCTGAGTTCAGGTAGCAGCAAAAAAGCACATTATTTCCAGCAAACATTTCAGACAACTTTCTCTGACTCCATTGTACTGTGGTACACACTGAAGCCTTCCTGCATTATTTTATTCTTTACTAATAAAATAACTATTAATGACTGATGCTCAGATTTACCATCCCAAACAGAAATTTCAGGAAGTAAACTCAATGCACAGTTTTTATTAATCTTCCTCTTTTTTTTTTTGGAGAAGAGGGCTTCAAGTGGCCTGAAATCACATGTTATCAGCTCCCACTTTAAGTAACACAGCTATCTATTCCACTTCAACAGTATCGCAAATACGCCCCTTCTTATCCTGCAAAAATAGGCACCTACTTAGCTTTCCAGTGCCATGATCCAGCCACGTACTTAAGCAAGTATACAAATTTCAAGCAGGCAAACCACTGCCTCCTTTCAAACCATTCATGAATGTAAGTCTACATCTGGTCAGTACCTTGTCGTACCATCTCACTCAAAATAAGTTAACCGCAATACTTGGCACTTTGACAGCGCTTCATGTGCTGGAAGTACTATCCAAACAACAAGCAGCGAAGAAAGCATGTAACTATTACGAGCCTTATTTTGCAGATGAAATTCAGGCAAATAAACCAATTAGTTGCTGCTCCTTGCAAAGTTAAGACTCCCAGTTCCTGTTCCCTCACCCATAAGCCCCATCCTTCCAGCACCCACGTGTCTCTCTTAACTGGTAGCACAGTCAGCATGCGTGTCAGCTGTCTGGCAGTCTGCAGGTCTGCAAACAAATTTTAAATACATTCCGCTAATTACTACAGTCTGCAGCAATTAATATAGATCAAATACTGTAATTAGAAATAGTCATGTCCCTAAACCATGATACATACCAGCAGAGTATCATTCAATAACCAGAGGAAGGACCAGATCTCCTCGAGGATACATGTTCTTCTACTTATGTAGTAACTGTAAAACCTATTAATTTTAAGGGCATTTCTGACATGTATACACGATCAGCTCTCACAAACTATGGACACCTTCCTAGAACATTCTCCTCTGCACCAAGAACCCATGACCCAATAGTTTGACTACTGAAGAAACCAATACATTTATTGTCTCTCCTTATCCACGTATCTTTCCAAAATATGTCTGAATTAAAATTATTTCACAGCAGTCACTTGTGTGAAATTACCTCTCACGTACATACTTCTTGATAGGAAGGTACAGTAACTACATTATGCATTTCTCCTCAAGGGTTAGACACATTAAGACTATATGCCAGCTAAGTAACACTTCTCAAACAAAGGCTGTGTCTATAAAATCTTTTTATTTAACAGGTTAAGAAAATCAGCTATGATTGCCTTCATAATAGCTCCCTTCTGCGTTGACACATAGCTGTATACGGTGCTGCCAATGTTCAAAGCAATTCTGCAGATCAGTTTCTGAAAAGCTGTAGAGGACCTCCACTGTTTTTGCTTTCACAGCTCCTACCAATAAAAAATGGGTTCCTTTGAACACCAACTTGATCTTTGGAAAGAGGTAGTTATTAGCTAAAAACTGCTCCACAGGTGAAGTGTTGTGGGCTTGCACATTACCTTGATGTTCACGTGCTGTTCACTCCTGCACACCAACACTTTCCCACCAAGGGTAAGAAAACATCTGTAAACTCAAACACGTGTCCACTTGTACTAAGCGAAGCAATCGAGTTGAGCTTTCCTCAACTGTCTCACTGTGACAGGTTAGAATATGTTCTATTATCGTCTCTTTCTTTCTCCCCTCCCACTGTTGGTTCTCAAATTAGAGGGTTAGTCTTTGCTGGTTTTTGGTGTCTGATCTTACGTATCACAGCCAATTTCTGTTACCTGCTTTATACAAAAAGCACTTTAATTCAAATGGGACATCTTTATGTATATAAAAGAACAAAGATACACACCAAGTTTGTCACTCCATCTCTCACTATTCATGATTAGATCTTGCTGACGTACTAATTTAGCTCTGAAATCACTGTTCAACAAGACAGTAAATCCCATTGTAGCGTAGCATTACATCAAACCTTGTTCAAAACCCCAAACCAAAGCACTGCAGCAACAAGAAACAAAGCATTTACCCAGTATAAATTTGGCCAGTTAAAAATTTAGAGGACAACTGAAGGTGTACCTGTGTCCCTCCTGCAGTCAGCACACACTCCCTGTTTCATGCTCTGGAAGATGAACCAGAAACCCAGCTCACTTAGAGGAAGTTGCTATTAATGGACAGTTCAGCAGAGCTTACTCCCAGTATTACAGAATGTGGAACTGAGATTACATTGCTTCTTGGCCTCTGTTTCTCAATTTCAGTGGGATTTAAATACATGCAGGGTGACATCAAAACCGCTGTGCTTGAAATCATTTAATATAGCATCCCACTGCTTAGTGTCACTGGAGAAACTGCTTCCTTCAGCAGGGAGAAAGAAGTAGTCCAGGGAAAAATGTGGTGAATGATGCATGAGCACCATGAACCCCATGAGTGATTTCTTCATTCAGACTGCAGTCCTTCCCAACCCCAACTAACCAAAAGCTAACAAGTGTTCTAGTTTCATGTTACTATAGTTATGTATTACCAGAGTCATAAATCAGGCCTGTGATCCCTACTCTAACACCTTTTTTTTCTCTCAGTTATGCAGATTCAGTTGCGGTTTGAGCAGCATGCCATTCCAACCAAGCTGTGGCAAATAAACTCTGTATACCACACTTTATAATGTAAAAATTTATTCTTGAACCAAGTTTGTAAAATCAAGCCAAATATACATAAAGGAAACAGAAATATTCCAACATTGTTTTTATCCAATTGCTGATGACACTACTTGCTATTCAAGTTCATACAGATGCACACAATATAAATGGAAGAAGTAATGAAGCAAAAGATTTTTTCCTGCTGCAACTTAAAGCATCTTTGAATTTGAACGAAATATAAATTCAGAGAATTACTAACCAAGTGATACATACCCTCAAGCTACACAGCAAGAAACCACTTATGCCCACATTAAACTTAAGCACACACATAAATCTTATAAATTTCACAAGGGTTCAAATATGCACTTAAAATTTAGGCAAGAGTTTGTTGTTGCTTTTGCAAACAGGTGAACAAAATTTAAAATAGGCACATACACAAATATATAAAATTACAAAATGACAGACCATGATGACTGCTGATAAGAGTTCAAAGCTTGAAATATTAATAGAAAGTATTTTGTCCGGACTACTATTTTTTTAAAATTCATACTCTGAAAAAGCAGTGAGAGACTTGCTGATGATCTGTACACCATGAATTACAGAATGATACTGAGAATTATTTCCTAGTAAATCTAAATTCAGCACAGAACAAAATTATGCTGTAATTGGGGGGGGAAGAAGCAGAAGGGGGAGTGTGGAGGACATGTAATTGCTCCAAGAAAGGAGAATTATAGTTCCCCAGCTGCTAAGATTTCAAAGTGCCCCCAAAACAGAGCTCTATTTAATCACATATCATTTCTGTAAATATATTAAATTCAGTCAAGTCAGTAAATTAAATACAAAATATTAAAATAATATAGTAGGTTTTATCACCCCAGACTTTAGTAAAATGGGATACATTCTCTTTAAAAAACACCCTAAAACTGGCTTGCCTGTAAGGGCTATCACATAGATGAATAGTGGCTAAAGGGCTATAAACAAATAGATTGGTGCAGAACAAGGGAGGTGCTAGTGGGTTGCCACAGGGACTGGTATTAGGATCAGTTTTATTTAACATCTTTATTAATGATCTGGAAGAACGGGTAAACAGTACATTAATTAAATTCACAGATTTCAATATAGTGAGAGGTGTTATAAACATGACAGTGGGGAAACAAAATATGCAAAAGGAGGTTAGAAACACTGAGAGAAGAAAATGGGATTCCTTCTGAAAAAAATGCAGCCTAACACATCTGCAAAGAATTAAAGAATGTAAATAATCAGCAAGAGGAAGAAACCTGCAAGCCATTACGCTAAAACAAAAGACCTAAAGGCAGCAGCTGACAGCAAATTATGTATGAGCTTGCAACATGAATGGGAAAAAGAATAAAATGATCTGGTTACACACATGTATGCATTGCAGGACATCAAAAAGACATTGTCAGAAGAGTCTGAATTTTCAGCAGAAGCAATGAAACAGACAGTTACCATACTGTATCAACTAGCCAAGCACCTCTACTCAACCAGAGAGTACACTGGTGACATCCACGCAGAATACTGGGGTTTGGTTCTTGTCTTCTAACAATTTTATTTTGAAAAATGAACCAACCAAAACTCAACATTCAAGAATATTTAAAAGCCTCGCCAGAAGTAAGGAAGAGCGATGGAGAAAAATGTGAAAGGATCACAAAGAGTGAATATATAATGTAATTAATCGGCACAGCATCTGAAAGGTACAAGAATATAAATATGTTGAAAGCTACAAGAAACCTTTGGGCTCATCTTATCAAGCACAGTAAAATTTTGATTTTTTTTTAAACGAAATGAACATGAAGAATATAAGCGGAATATTGGTTCTCGTTAGCAAAACCTACTACACTAAGCAATCTCAAAAGGAATTATCTAAAACTCCTTTTCTTCATTCATTAAAATTGGGCAAAACATTCAAAAACACAGCATAGGAAGACAATACTGCAATGGCAAAATGACTTAATGAGTCTTTTCCTTCTCTAACTTCAATGATTCCATGAAAGACAATAAGCAGAGAGACAACCCTCTACAAAATTAAATCACTGGGAAACAACTGGAAAAGAAAATTAAATCACAGTATAGTATTTTCTTCTTTGTAAGCATTAGCATTAATCACATGCAAAAGTAAAATATTAGTTAATTTGATTCTCCGTGCCTTTCAGACTCCGGTCGAAATTAATCAATGCAGGAAGAGTGATTTCTTTGATAACTGGGGAAATGATAAGGAGACAAGAAAAAAAAATAAAAAAGAAGAAACAAAACAGCACACAGAGATGGGGAAAGTGAAACGACCAAAAAGGGACTAGAAAAAACATGTTGGGGGTCTATTCTATGAATCTGTGATTCTCTTTCTTCCGAATTCTTAGTAAAAGCAATGTATGTAAAATTTCACCATGGTGGCTTTGAAAGAGCATTACCCAAAGACAGCTACAACTGGAAAGACAATCGCCTCAGACAGTACAAACTCTTACTATTTTGTTTAGGTGACTGCTACCACTAGTGAGTTTGCAAATCCCTGAAAAATGGCTTTACAACAGAGCACCTTTGAGCAGCCAGGACTCTGCAATACCTCCAGTTTGCCAGAGGGAGAAGACAGTGGTAATCCCAAATCCCAGCTCCTCCTCCACAAACACAATAAAGAGGAGGCACAATGAATTTGCAAGCATGGTACATTTGGGAATGCTTTCTCCTTAATTGCTGTGAAACAAGTTACTTAGGTGCACACAAGCTGCTTGGTTATTGCTGCCAGGATCTTGTCAGTGATAAGGCACAACTGAAGGCATTTACACATCTGCACTGTATCAGCCACGCTGGTATTTAACTCTGCTCTTCAGGCCATGGAAGGTCAAACTGGACAAACCACAGCCTAATGAAGTGGTTTGTAGCTTGGGGTGAGGCAGCACAAAGCCTTTCAATGTAGCAGTTAAATGATGGCACTAAGAGGTAAGGGACAGTTCCGAGTAGGGCAGTTCTCAGCATAGCCAGCAAGAATTTCAGGGTGGACCTTACTGGAAGTCAAGACTGGACCAGTTTTGCAAAGGCTAGAACCTAAGGTTCTAGAAGAAACCGAAGCGTGTGCCATGGGAATAGAGAAAAATAGAGAAAAAAGCAAGCGTGGACACAATGAGAGACAAAGCAGTGGCTGAGAAAACCCTGCTGCCTTAGGGCCATGGATTTTTCCAGACAGCAGCCCAAGCTCTTCAGCTCAATGACAGACTTTATTGAGCTGGAAAAAAACCCACATAATCAACATAACAAAAACTTTACAAAGTAAAATCAAAGGAACACTACAGCAAAAACAACCAGGGGGGGTGGTTTGTTTCTTCTGACACATTTTTTTTAATAGATACTTTCCTCCTACAGAGAGGAAGTACTGTATTTAATTAGAAGCATAAATCATTATGCTTTTATAGTTAGTAATATCTTCCATAATGAAATTAGATTAGTTTCTCACTACATACCCTCTTTATTGTTCAAATTTTACAATAAATTCTAATAATGGAAGTGTTACTGAACAGTTCAGTTTGGGGGTTTCTGTTTATATTTATCACCAAATCTTAGATTTTTTTGTTTTATATTTATATATATACACACACACATATACATACACACACCAGCAGAAGAAATCTGTCTGGCTTCCTATCTAGTGCAGAAAAATACACACCATCTAAAAAAACCCCCTCTTTTATGGAGATAAATATCTCTATACAAGAGTTTAAAATTTAACCCCCTATCTGTGATCAAAACTTGAATTTTAATCCTCACATTTAAAGACGGGGCAGGTTTTTCTCATTCAGAAAGTGTTTCTGCTGTGCCAGGCTTCGTCCTGCACCTGACGGGTACTTCTCTATCAGTGTACAGCCAAAAACTTAAGCAATTTTGTACAGGACTGCAATTAGTCTCCTCTTTCTATTTTCCCCATCCTACAGTAACACAATCAAGATGTAAACACAAAGAAAGTGTAGCAGACATCACTGATTTCATTGCCATTTCATACAAACCTAGCAGCTCTGTGCTGTGGACTGATGAACACATTAAGCACTTGCAACAGAACATCCAAGTAGACCTGTTTTGCAGCCTGATTAATAGAAACAACCTCTAAGGACTAATCACAAGTCGAGCCCTGTTTTGTAGATTAATAGAACAAAGGCACAAGAGAATAGGGAAGGTTACAGCACTGGAATATAAATAAGAAAAGGTGTACACTCTAGGTAGTTTGACTGCTAATAATTATCAGTGAAAGGCACATCCTTATGGTGAGGTCTTGCTGTTCTGTGCCTAAAGCAGCTCACTTCCAGATGGACGATCAGCCTCTGCATCTCTGAATATTTTATCCATGTTTAAACTCCAGAATTCATAAAACAACAGCAGAATCTTTCTCTAAAACAAAGCATAATTTCATCTCACACTGTAAGTATCACTTAAACTTCTGTTGATATTAGATCATAAATTTTGCTGAAACTATACTTTTTCAGTCACATACATGTATCAGCAAATAGAAGGTTGGCATATAAGCAATGACTTAAAAGACTGCTGCCACTGCAACATGGTAGCAGATGCTAAGACCCAGCAGAGATCCCCCACACCCCATCTGACCCCACAAGGAGGTGTGCAGCTCCCACTGTGCCATCCTGGGGAGCACATTTTCCTTGCCCTGAGCAGGATTCCACCTCATGAGGAAAATTACACAGACAGAGGAAAGTCCTACAAATAAAACTCTATGAAACAGAATGCAAGATAATGTACATTTTTTCATCAACTGGAGTTTTGCTCTTGTTTAATAACTAGAAGTTGTGTGTATGATGTGGAGTGTCTACACAAACACCATATGGAAAATGATACAACCTTTTCATGCCTCTGAGGAAATTTCTCTGCTTTTGAAAGTATCCAATTTGATCAGCTATAACAAAACGTAGTGAAGATAATGGCAGTATAAAGTGCTGCATCCATGCCTGCTTCACAGTTCAAGAACAACTGCAGGTACCACTCTCAGCCAGTGCTTCATTGGACATGTGGGATCTGCTGTCCAAAATCCTTAATGCAACAAATACGTCCTCCTAACTTCAGGGAGGACAAATTTAATTTTTTATGTTTCAAAGTATCTCTTAATCTACAAATAGTTTAAACAATACATCAAACTCTACTGGAATGGTTTATATTTGACTTATTTCCACATTTTATAAGCTTTCCCAAAAGTTGTAGCTCTTCCAATGCTATACAGACAAGAACATAAGCAATGGCATTCTTGAACTTTATAAATCCAGGAGTTTGTAAAAAAGGATCTTCAGATCCTTTTCTAGATTTCTCAGCAAATAGAAAATCTGTGTTAGATTCACAAATAGAAGGAGACAAACTCACTAAGAACAGGAAAAAAAATCAGATATCAATAAAAACAGGGATTACAGTGCATTAGGACATCCCATATTAAAAAAGGGAAACACTTTAAACTGCAGCTTTCAGATTAGCACTTAGGTTTGCCTTTCTTTTCTGTCTTCTTGTGATGCAAGACAAGGAAGTGTCTAAAGCAGTCCAGATGGAACACCAAGAGAGGTGTTAAAGAGAACACCTTTCTCGCAGTTTCTTTTTATTACATTTCCCATTTTGGAAACAAGATGCATTAAAATCTGTGCTAGGAGAAGGAGACTGTAAGAGTCCTTCCTTCTTACATAAAGCTTTCTTTACACAAAGTTTGAGGTGATACACAATCTGTAAGTATGTTCTCAGGGTAGAAACTTGTAAATCAAAAAGAGCTATACAGTTAGCAGCTGCAAATACTAGCCTTTGTTGTTAAGATACACCAATTTCACACGTCTACAGAACTGAACTGCTCTTCAAATATTAAAAACAGACCACACAACTTTCATATCAATTCTACCCATCTAGAAAATGTTGCTGAAGCATTGAAACAGAAGGCAAGAGCTCTCCAGAAGCAGAGGACAGATGAACTGGCAGATCTGTAAAAACAATATTCCACTACTCACAACATTACTCAGGAGATAAATACGATGACACACGTGTCAGATGATGCAAAATCATCGTGAGCTCATTTTCCAGGAAGCCTTATTTCCTTTGTCAAAATAGTCACAGTCACAGGGTTTCCAAGCATGGCATGCATGTCAGTATACGAGGGAACCAGTGCAGCACATATATTAAAGGATACTGCCTTTAGCATTTATTTAAAACTAATGAAGAGCACAGAATGGAGTTACTAGGTGGTAACTCCCATCACTTTCCCCCAGGTACACTGCATGAAGGCTGTAAAAAAATATCGCCACCTGTGCAAAACTATCTCAGGAGGTAGCAAGGCATCACAGCTTGTGAGGCCTTCTGTACTGATCAAGGGTGAATGCAACTCAGCCACATTTATGATGACACAATGATAAGCTGTTGACATCTTCCTGCTCGTAAACCACTGCTTAAGCCTTCCCTCTGTGCGCACGTACACAAACACAGCTCTAAGTCATATTGAGATTTGATATTTAACTGGCAGAGTCAGAAATGTCAGCAACTTTCATACTTTACATGCACGCAAATCATAATATAGACTAGCACCTAAACATTTTAGAGGTGGTTATAAATACCCAACAGTCTCATTGATTTTCAGCTGAATCCATGAGTATTGAGCACTTCTGAAGTAAGGTGCCAGATCTATTCTACTGAATGGATTCTCATGAAAAATTTGATGAACGCAGCTGTCACTCCTGACCTTTATGTCTATGCTCAGATTCATGATCAGTGCTCTCTTATTAGAAGTGCTTGTGCAATTTTTGCTTTATTTCATAGCCTCTGTAAATTACTTTAAGCATTTTATACACATGTCAGGGCAAACTTAGCATTCTGATCAATAACTATTAGATAAAAATGACCCAAATCATGTTGAAAACAGTCATGAGAAGTCTTGCATTCACTGGGAGCCAACAAAATCTAGTCACTTGCTACATGACTGACTTTTTTGTTAAATCCACATACAGGTTTTCAAACTTAATTTCTCTTCCACTTCTTTTTTATCATCAGTGTATCATGTCAGATTTATCATTAGCTCTACATGAAGCAATGTAAACTCTTCTAAATGTTTTCTTGCTTGTCCTAAATGGATGAACTATGAAGCAAATCACCTATAGACTACATGTTTCACATTCCTGAGAGTACACAGGACTTCTTCAGTTGCCCACTGCCCCAATCTCATGTATTTCACCACATCTTGTAAAGACAGCTGAAAGTATCCCTATTTTCCAATTATAATTTAATTCAGCAAAATTCAGATGTATATCTGTATTTAACTGATAATTATACATTTAATTAAAGGTTACTACTACTAATCTCACTGAGTCAGTGAAACCACCCACGTCCCAAACTTGGCACATATAGGTACCTTCTTGGAATGGGGGGATTTAGGTACATTTTTCCAGTATAAGTCAACATTTGCACTGTGAAGGTACCAGTCTATGTAGTCTTTTTTTTACTCTGGGTCATGACTCCCAACTTAGAAATGATTGATGCATCCAGTGCTATTAAACCAGCAGCACTGCTTACAACTGCCCATCAAATGCACTGATGTAATGTTTGGATCAAAATTTCCTGCTCGAAACACACATGTTCATGTTCATTGGGCTGGATGGGCCTCACCCTTTCACTGACACAGCCCTCACGGTCTCCACCTGTCCCTACAGCAAAGTCTTGGTCTCCCACTTAGTTCTTCACTGGAGTCTTGAACCTCCTCCTGCTCTGTGCCCTGGCTGGCATTTGCCCACACCTCCTCCAGCAGCCTCTCTACCTCTCACTCAAAGCATCCCCCTGCTCCTTCTTCCTGTTCACAACAGGCCACACAGGACCAATGGATGAAAAAAACTAATAGGGCTTGACAAGCGCTATCTGATGCAAAATCCATTCTGATGTCTGCTAGTCAAAGCTCAAGTCCCTCTCTTACTTCTCCACTCTCCTACTGTGAGCATGGTTGTCTTTGACTGAAATAATTTTCCAGTTAACCCTAACAGCATGGTATTTTCATTCTGTCTTTCTTTCTTCCCTTTTGCACTTGACCACCACAAAGAGCTATAGTGCACATACAGGTAGAACAAAATGGAAAAGTTGGAAATGGAAAATGACACAGAAGAATTTATTCAAGCAAATATCAACACAAAACACTGAGTCCAATCCTGTAAGGAACAGCCTACCTCTAAATTTGGGTTGACTGTCTCCTTCCCTCCTCTTTTCCTAGTTCCCATTCTTTAAGGGGGTTTAAACCTCCTCCCAAGATGAAGTCTGTAGCACTCAAACTCAAAATTTCTGGAGTTTTGTAGTATTCTAGTTAATTCCTACTCTTTCCAGCTCTTCACTGGCTGCAAATGCTTTCAGTGCCCACAAATGCCACATTGACCACTGTGTTATTCCAGTGCTTAGCAAAGGGAAAGCAAACTTCTTGTTCCTTGAAAGATGGCAATTGAAAAGATCCCAGACGAAGCAAAGCTACAAACACAAGCACAACTTGTGGGTTTTGTATGCAAAACTTGTATATCAAAATCACCTCCTTGTTGAGAAAAACCTATGAACGGCAGACCACCAGAAATAACTACCCCTCAACAGCATAATGCACACTCATTCTGGCTCTTTGCTTTTTTTGTGCAGCACCTACTCAACTCCAGCAAAATGAAACAGAAAAAAGAGACATGGCAGATTCCCACAATCATCCATTTGATACTGCACTGAAGGAATTCAAATCCTCGTTTCCACGCTAGGACAGATTCAAAAGAGTTAAGAGTTTTAACTGGCTAGACTTCCCCCCACAGACACACTTTGTGTGTTACATTAGTAATGAATTCTCTAAAGTTCCTATGCCTGCTGAATTCAAGCCTGAAGGAAAGGTTGAAACTTCATGATTTGCCCCTGTGTCAGGATACAGAGTTTTCCAAAGAATTAGCTAAGACAGGTTAGCATCTTAGTATTAAAAATTACTGATGAGATTATGTATTTAAAATTACAAACATTCAGCTATTTATTTTTAAAAAAAAAAGAAAGAAAAAAAAAGCATGAAAGCTTCTAAAAGTAAACAGGACAATTTTTTACTTAGAAGTGAAACTGTTATCAAGGAGACTGATGACAAATCAACTACTACCAACACGGTAAAAAACATAAATAAACTGCTGCAATTCTACACCACAGGAAACACATTCTTCAACTTAAAATGAGAGACCTGAAGGACAAATGCCAAGAAAAATGAAACAGAAGCTTGCACCTTTAAACACAAACCATGCTACAGCAATGGTGTGTTTATTTAACACACAGACAGAAAATTCCAGTCTTTGCCAATACTTTTCTCAGTTGCTGACTTCTACCAACTGCATAAATGCTGGAATTCCTAAAGAACTGGTTCAACACCAACAGTCTCGTCCAGTTTCCCCTTGGCTTCCTCACTGCTAAACAGAACTGAAGAACTTTATCGCTGAGTAGTCCAATTTCTATTCCTCTTTTTAGGCACAAGCTAATTGCCAACTAAGACTATGAAAATAAAAGAAATGAGATCTATTCCAACCCATCAGTGTATCTGAATTGTACCACGTGAGTTGCCAATTGGTTTTCCAGTCCTCACGCTCAATATCTGCTGTTAATTTGCCTGCTATTTCAAGAACTTGAAGACTGTCAGCAAAATCCGTGATGCATTACAAAACTTATAATTGAAAAGAAAAAAAACCAACATCTGACGCTTTTCTGACAGGATAAACATGAAGTCTGAAAACACTGATCAGAACCAGGGAGAGGCACTGAGAGCTACTAGTATAAAAATATGATTGCAAGTGAAGCAGGGAAAGAAAGGGTTACAGAAATAATTTTAAACTCGTGCAAAACTATTAGATGAAATCCCCAAAATTTACATTGAGCTGAAAAGAACAAAAATACACAGACCATTATTTTCAAAGGAGATGACTGAACCTGTTTATACTTTCTTAAGGCTGCATTATCTATGCCAATTAAAATTTTGCTTCTGAAAAAGAGTTAAGGCACTTCCTCTAGAGTTACTAAAAAAAGCAAATGAAAGCCTTGGCTTCGCAGAGGTGAGCGGTAGTGAGCCATTTGTTCTTGACCTCTGGATCACCCTACAGATCAAATTCTTGGACATAGGAAAAACCCACTAGTATTCATTAAAAGCAACTGGGAGGCCAGCTTTGTGCTTCTGTTCTGGAGACCTGAACAAGCTACAACTTGACAAATGTGCAGGATATTGCTGAACAATGCTGCTGTTCCTGTCAAGAAGGGAAGAGCTTTATACTCGGCTTCATTCAGGATAAACTGATTTTCATCACAATGATGCAAATCCCAGATTTCAATCATTATTCAAATAATCGATTTTAATCTTTTACATTTGTGCTTTTCCTTTATTTCCATAAAGCTGATTCTGTTAACCACTAAAGCACACTGATTTATATTGAACTAGTTTTTACATTAAACATTTTCTTCCCTCAAAAATTCATCTCTCCTTATCTAAACAAACATATGTGCTGAAAGTCTTGGGTCTTCAGTTTTACTTTTCTTTTTGCTAGACATGAGTGATATTTTCCAATATATTTTAATAGCTAAAAATAATTTAAATTATTGCTTTATTAGATTATTTTGCACTGAAAGTTTGTAACTTTTTTGTGTTATTTTTATGGAAAACAGCATTTTAAATCCATAAATAAGCCTATTGTCTTGTTATTAATTAGCTACCATAAATGTCTATACAAAAAATAAAAGTTTATCAGAATACTTTTTCATTTCAATTATTTATATCTTTCAAACAAACAGAAAGCTACCTGTAGAGTTGAATAGTAGAATAAAACAAAACAGAGAAAAATATTTTCCCTGAACAATTGTTTCTGTCAAAACATGTTTTAAACAAATTCTGGCTCCAGTTAACCACAGCTCTCTAGTGGTTTGAATGCTTTTAAAGCTTCATTAGAAAACACACATTGCTAGAATATTTGTATTTAAACTTTTATAGCACACTGTAGTAAATTCAGTCCTTCACATGGGTGAACAATTTCCAACATAATTTTAAAAAACACATGAATTTAAATGAAACTTACATGTATTTACTTACACATATTCAGCACCTAAAGCTGCAGTAATATCAAGGCTCTCTCTCCTTAGCCTTTTACAGATAAATCAGTACAAGCTATACTTATGTATACTTCATAAAGGACGGTTAAAGATTTAAAAATTCATATATCCATTACAGTTTGTACGTTTTGCCCTGATTAATACACAGGCTGAATCTCAAAATCTCAAAGGAGAAAATTTTTCCATTGGAACCTCTGAGAGTTTTGACTGCATAAATATAAACTATCAACTATTTTCCCACCAAACAAGCCAGGTTCATAGGGCAAAGTCAGGAGGAAGAGAAAGCAGGGAAATGTTTTTGTGGATAGTAATCTCCAGACCAAATGGAAAATCTTCAGCCATTCTGCTCCTTCAAAGTACATCAAATAATCTCCTATTTAAAGTGTGAAAATGTCAGTTACATTCTCCACCTCTGAAAATGAGCAGAGCTCTGAATGTGATTCATGTACCACCTTTGCTCTTTTCTCTTTTAGGGGCTGATACTCTTGTTTTCAGCTCCCCTCCAGCTAATGCCATTTAATGCTCTCAGAACCATCAGGCTAAATTCAAATTTTCTGCTCCTTAGAGGCTGTTGATATGCACCACCGCACATTCCAATTGCAAATACACATGAATGCTCCTGTGTATTGTAAGTTATTTTCTACATACAAATTCTACTAAATTGTAAGTTAGGAGGCACTACTTGAATTCTCTTAGGTCTTTAGAAAGCTTTCAGATGCACCATGAGTAATAACATGTAATGAATATGGACTGATATTTCTTTTCCGTAGTTACACTGAGTTGGCAATTTACATTTTCTAAATAGATAGATGACTGATAGCCAGTTTTCCCACTATCCTGGCAATTACTTCTTAGAAACCCCTGACAGGCTGAAACCTCCAGAATCACAGCTGTTATTCTTGGTTTGATCCCTCTTTTAAAATTAAAACCAGTAGCTTTATCAGCAAATGAGATTTTTTTTCCCTCTGGAAATACTTACTAAAATGCACATAAATTGAACATGCCGACTTATCTCATTTTAGGGCTAGAGCATCTTCTGGGTTAATGACCAGTGTTCCAGTTCTGTGACAGAACTAATTGGGGTAAGGAGGCCATAAATACCTACAAACCGACCCCCCCCCCCCAAATTCTTTTCCTTTGGGGTAATCTCAAGATTTATTGTAGCAGAGTGAGAAGTGACTGGAGGGGAATGAGAAAAAAATGTAATAAGTGCTAACAGGCTTGTGATCATTCTGTCTCAGTTTCCAGGCACAGAAAAGATTTAGAACAGATTTTCCTTGTATCTGATGTGGCTTTCCCTTCCCCTCAAAAAACAACTAAAATGGAGGAAACTAGCTGAATGTTCACACTTTCCAGGACCTGTCGTTAATAAAAACAACAATAATGATGAAAAGCGAGAGAAAAAAGATGACACCACACCTCTGTACTCCAAACACATTAGCTGATCTAAAATGCTGTATTCAAAATTATAGCCTCAACTCCACATCCAAAGTTGTTCAGAACATGCTTTGACAAGTTTCTCACAGCTGAATATAAATGGGACATCCTTCAAGAGGATGTCTGCACTTGGATGGGGCTCAGCATGCCTTTCTAGTAATCTAGCTTCATTTCCCATTGATTGGTAATTGGAAAAATCCAGTAATCAATAGATTATATGGAAGAATAATTAAGATTTGTCTTCCATGACTAGGTCAGAATACATATGCCATTCATTTGTCACAGTTAAAACAACTCAGTTCCTTGATGCAATGTCCCTCAATATTTCAGAGCAAACATTCTAAATCCGTGTGTATAACTGCAAAATGAAAGAACTTCTAAATGCATCTGGAGACAAAATGATAAGAGATTGCCATTATGGATTTGGGAAGTAGAAAGGGGAAATGATAACTGTGTTTTGCTAGTTCATAAAAATGTAAATATAAAGGGATATCACACAGTTCTCCACTTCACAATACCAAGCTCTCTTCTTTCCCAGACTTTGAGTCTACATTCTCCAGTATCTCCAGCAGCTCTGTAGTAACTAGAGTTCAAGCAAATCCACCCTGAGTAAATTTGAAAAGATACCTATGTTCTGTTATCATTGGATGCCTGCAGAATACAAGCCTTCTGAGATATACGTATGAAAGAAGTTAAACACAATCTCAATCTTAGGAGCTAACCTTCCAGCTCACACGGCTGCTCACCTTACAGCAAATCTCAAATCCACCTTACGCTACCCAAGCCCTTATGTGCCCTGCCTTTTTCTGTGTTATATGCTATTACTAACAAAATTATTTGAAATGTCTCTAAGAGATGATTCCTAACTCAAATTAAGATCTTTCTTCCCATTTAGCTGATACTGCAGGATTTAAGAGGTGGGTTTTTATCAGCTAAGCAATGTCAGAGTGATTTTAACTACTAGCTAAAGGCTAGGACTTAAATTTTAAAAATTAGTAGCCTAAGTCAAGAATGTGAGATACAGAGCTAGATCACAGTTTTGTAGCTAGCAGTAATGTACACGATACGACCAAAAAAAAGAAAGCCTTGTTAGAATTATCAACACATGTGGCCTTACATGAATCACCAAGGCATGCAGGCCAACTGAACAGTCAAAAGAGATGAGGTGAAGGGGAAAACTTTTAATATCTCTATAGGTTTGCTCCTTGCTTTGGTTCAATTCCTGCTATTCCTTCTTCATTTCCTACTTTCACCTTTAAAGTAAATCTGACATCAAAATGTTATAAGCTTATAATAAACTCTTCTTATAGGTGTGCATAAATTAGCATCTAAGTACTGCAGCTGACAATTGAGAACACCAAGTAACAGAATGATTATCACCATCACTGAAGTTTCTGGTACAGCCTGAAAGGACTATGGCTGTTAACATGTGAGTTTAAAATAAGTGCTACCCAAGACTCCATACGGAGATATCAGGCATCACAATTAAGCAATGCACAGAAAATAACAAGGAAAAGTGTCCTTCATACGAAACCAAACAGCAATTCTCCCTTCATATGCTGGGCACAGGGGTGGAATGAGATCAGAACTGGCTTGAAATTTCATTAATACCACTTTACAAGTGAAAGAAAACAATGCCTAGAAATGATCAGAAATAACACATAAAGCACCTGCTGCCTTGTACTTTGTGCTGTTTGGGTGTTAAGTGCTATCATACTTATCTGTTAGCACAGCAGACATAAATATCTAAACAGCATAGAATATAATGGAGCTTCCCTAATACATACTAAGATGCTACAGCAATTAATCCAGAAATACAGAGTGGATATTGAGTCTACCACTTTTTAAGTGCAGGCTGTATAGAAAAAATTACAATTCCTTCTGTCTTATTTCACACGCATGGCTAAACATAGCCTATTTATCAAAAAAAAAAAAATTGTAGTGATTGTTTCAGGGTGGTTTGCAACTAAGTTTGATACTGTTCTGCAGGGCAATGCAACAAAGTAGCTTCATGCATTTTCAACAGGAATGATTCCTGCTGTGGTTCAAATAATAAGCAGCAAAGAAAGTTTAAATTGAGACTTACCATGGGGCACCGTATATTCGGAATCCTTTAACTGTTACCTCTGAATCTTGTAAGTAAATACTATTTGTCAGGAGTGACTGAACATTGTCAAAGTCCTCTGGTTTCAATTTGGACACAGAGGGAAAGCGGTAGTAATCTTGTTTAACAAGGTCTGCCATGAATTCCTTATCAAATGTCAGTTCATGATTCCCAGCAATCACTATTTTATATTCATATGGTAGGTTTCCTGAAATAACAAAAAAGAGGACTTAATTAGCACATTTTCCTCCCACACCAGCATTGCCAGCACAATAAGTAGACAGCTAGCAGTAACAGAACGAAATACCCAAGATCTGAGTGCACCTCCATGTTGAGCAGAAGTTCTTAATGTTGATTCTCTTCCACTGAATGAAATTGTATTAAAATGTAATGTAATGTCACATAAAACAATGTCATAATAAAATGTGTGCTGCTGAGCGTAAAAAACCAACGTGGCAGGCACCAAACTCAATCCAAAGGTGGCACAAACCACCACTACTCCCTTGCTTTCAATTCATGGCACACCAATTTAAATTAGACTGAGATGCAACACTGAGTTCTGCCACTGAATTGATGGGACTGGGACAGAGTCAGCAGAGTCTCAATCCACAGGAGTGACCTGCAGCACGATGCCTCAGGCGTCTGAGCAGGTGGGTAGAGCAGAGACTGCAGTACGCCTCAAGTATGCCAGGAGGGTACCAGCCATGGGGTACTCAATTAGGCTGCTGATGCTGCTGTTTTCTAAACTATGCCATTATTTGGACTAATTTGCTTACAAGCAGCATTTATTCCAGACCTAGCCTATTCTCCAAAGCTTAAATTCACTTGCAATGGACTTGCATGCTATTCAGTTTATAATAGTATCACAATTCTGTAAGAAGTACACATGTAGAGGAAACCATGAAACTCAGACAAGTAAGACATAAGGTGGGAAAAAGGAAAGGTGGTTAATTTATTTACTGTGAGGGTCAGAGATAAAGAGAATAGCTTTGATCACCCCAATTCAGGGCAACTATTCCCAGCATTTGGAAAGAGGCATAGATCAGGCCCACAGACACAGATTATGTGGAATTCAGAGACAGATTTTCAAGCACTCAGTACCAACAATCAGAGCTAGATCTTCCAAGAAAACATACTAGGGTGCTGAATTCCCTTAAAAATATGGTCCCATACTGTGGTGTCTTTCTAGAAGTTAGGTTCTTTTACAAATCTGTCCCACTATGACTTGCCAAAAATCAAATGGTAGTTAAGTTTGCATTAAAGCTAACTTCTGCTGCCTTCACCATAAGCCTGACTGCATAGTCTTGTACCAAGTGATTCATTTCAGTGTTTATTCCTAATAAGAATTGGGAAAAGGCTGAGGTTTGTTTCTTTCTTTCTTTGTTTTTTTATAAAGGTAGCAAAATGCATGTGGAAATCTATGGGTCCATCTTCCAGTTCTGGTACTCTCAACATCTGCCCTGAGGAACACAGATTTGGATGTTATTCCTCATGAATGCAGTTCTCCTAAACAAATGTGGCTTTGCTAGTTTAAAACTTGTCTTACAACTTTCATAACTGTTTGGGTTTGTGGGGTTTTTTGAAATTAAGTTTCAAAGTAGAGCCGTAAGTATTTACAAGAAGATTAACTTTACCCTAAATAAATTTATGGGGAACCAGTCAAACCCTTCTGCTTTTCAATATTTACAGCACCGAAACAGGAATTACACAAGATATGTGTATAAACATCATCTTTGCAAAATTAGTTAATTCTGGATAGAAAACCAAAAAGCTACAAATCTCCTGGAAAAAACCAAGACAGCTTCATAGACACATCTGAACAAAATGTGGATCATACATATTCATAACTCTCTGCAGTGCTGCATTAGATTAAAAGCTGGGGAAGATGCCATAAATGCTTCTCTACGGTTTATGCCTCACTCCTTTCTCTCTTCTCTCTCCTTCCCCATCCACACTACATGCTGCTCTGCAATTCATTTTTATTTAAAAATTCGATGTGGCAGGTACCTACAATTCCAGGTCTCTATGACTCCTGGGCACAAGACAAAATTGCTATTTTCTCCTCTCTCAGGAAACA
The DNA here is from genome assembly GCA_013389865.1 of Piaya cayana. Taxonomy (NCBI): domain Eukaryota; kingdom Metazoa; phylum Chordata; class Aves; order Cuculiformes; family Coccyzidae; genus Piaya; species Piaya cayana. Next base: position 306,297 of record WAAB01022726.1, read on the forward strand.
TAAAAGATAGCACCAGCATGAAATTTGATACACTTGTCATAACTATCAATCCCCCAAAACAAGCTAGATGTGATAAAATTCTTGAAGAAGTAGGATGGGAAGGTTAAATTCAGGTTTCTGCCAAGTTATTAACATTTGCCAGTTTTAGCAGGGTGAACTTCTTATCTTACTGAATAAAAGTCCAAGTTTTGTACTTTCTCCTATTTATTTTAATAGACTTGAAAATCAGTGCATTGTACTGACACTATGTCCAATTAAGCCTGGAACATCTTTGCTTGAAGTCAATGGTTTTATCTTGACATCTTGAAAGGCTTACTTTGAAGGCATACAGGACACAACCAGACAAACCAGTGGTGTCATCAGTGATTATGAAAAGATATAAATGTAACACTATACATGTTATATTAGCATCTGGAATCAGTAGGGAAAACCAAACAGTATTTATTGCAATTTGTGTCAAAACAGATGTGGAGTTTATTAAGACTAAGGAGAGGTTCTGCTCGGCCAGTTCTTGAGATCCTGGAAGGTGCTGGGAAGCCAGGAGGCCTGGGAGATAACAACCTCTTCCCAGTGCTGCCAGGGAGCTCAGGACATGGCCTCATTAATGAAACCTAACAATCAACATCAGGACTGAGGAATAATGCAAAACAAGCTTCAGAGTTGAAACTCAATAAGGACCAAAAATTCAGCAGCATCTACCCATAAGCTCTAGCTCAGCTGCACTGCATGCCCGTAGCCTGTGAGCCAGAGGGTAAATAGCACTGTGGAAGTAACCTGGGTGCTCCATCCAGCAAGGACACGAGATACACTTCGCTCCACATTTGTACGTGATTTACCACAGGATGGGTACCAAGGCCTAACCTGGCTTCTGAATTCTATAATCAGCCACATTTTGCTGTCCTTTTCCAGAGCTGGTTCAGGAGCTAGCAATGAGCAACACCATTCATCGAAATGCAAACACATCAAAAGCCAGGGCCAAGCAAAGGGGAGCAGCAAGAGGAAGTCTCATCAGTTTCTTTCCTTTTCCCCAAGGAAACAGTATATACCATTAATCCCAGTAATAAATTACCTGCAATCAGATTGGCTATTTATTTGTTGCACCCAGGTTTTTCCTTCCTGAAAAGCCCCATGGCAGCACACAACATCCATTCTCCCTGATAAAGTTCATGAAATATTTTGGTGTGTTTTCTTTTGGCATTCCTGCCCTTTGTCTATAATCTGCTGACCTTCTGTGATTAATATGGAAACATAAACAGTCACACACAAAATCTCCTACTCCATGGTATTTTAGTTCCATCTTGACCAGATTAATCTCTGCATATCTACATCTGTCCTGTTTGTACAAAGAGAGACACTGTAGCACAATACACAGGTTGAAAGAATTTTTCTTCACTAAAATTTCATTAGCTACATTTGGTCTTTATTTGTCTAATTTCCTAACTATCAAATTTTCCATCATGCACCAGTAATATAAATTCTAATTTATATTGTGAATCTGATAAAAGAATCACCTTCCAAACAAGGAAAACAGTTTGATGAGTTTGCTGGGATGAGCACTTCAGAAACCCCAATTAGTAATTCCCAGGGTAATAACTGGGTTTAAATTAAAAATACTTAAATGTCTAACAGGTGAGATCAAAATCCTAAAATTACAGCTACTAAAAAATGATTAGAGCACCACATCTGTGAAGTAGAGCCACTTATCCTGGAGTATTTGTAATCTTATATATTTATGCATATATGCACACATGGGGGCACATATGTACCTTCAATACACATTGTATTGTTTTGTCTAAGATGTTTTTCAACACCTGCCTTTAACAGCAGAGAAGCAAGGGCATGGTGTAATCATTGATTAAGAAAATATTGCAATTAGACAAGTTGTTCTCTTCTGGAAGACAAAAGGTCAGTATCACTCTTGCTTAAATAAAAACAAAGATAGTTAACTGTGAATAGCTTCTAAAGACTGAAATGTTTATAGTAAATTAACTTGGGAGTCTTCCCAATATTTTGGTGACTTCTCATTTAACAAGCCAGCCTTCAGGTCCCACATAACTTTGTCCCCCCTCAGTGTTCATCCTCACTTCTCTGCCACCACACCACTTTGCTACCACATGGATTTGGCGGCCACACAGCACAGAAGATCAGGAAACTGATCCAGCTGAAAACTGATATAGGAAAAAAGGAACAAGGTTCTGTGAGCATTTGTAAGGCAGAACTTTTGCTGGCTGCAATCACTTATATCACTGAAGTGTTAGCTGAACAGACTGACTTTAAATACAACTATTACATGGGACAAATGGGGAAGGTCAGGGGAGAAGGGAGTTGTGGTTTTTATTTTTAACCTATGTAAGTAGGTGTTCCGGTGGGTTTTTAAGTTCACCTTAAGTACTTGATCCTCGGAGTCCTTAATCTGTTGAACAACCATTCCCGTTTTAATGGCATGCTTCATATGAGTACAATTTAGTCACAACCCAAGTTCTGTAGAGCTGCCAGACATGAAAAGGAGTCTGACTGGCAATGAATGTTAACTGCTGAGTCCCTATAAAAATAGAAAATCACATTATTTTTTTGTGTACTGTACCTACAAAACCCACATGGAAGTAGGGGAATAAGAAATAATGTGATACTAGCTGGGTATATAGTGGTAGAAACCTCTGTTTACACACAAATGCTATGCAAGTGCTTTTGATGTGAAGCTCTGGATATGCACATGGATGCATTAACTATTCAAACCACACAATACTTCCACAACACATGAAGTGTCTTCATGTCCATTTCGTAGCCTCATAGACTTTTTGGCCATATGTTGAGAATTGGGCTTGAACTACAGATCTTTGTCCCATCAAAAAGAGGCAAATCAGTACAAGTGTGATGCCTGCACAAGTGAGTGATCTTGAACTTATGGTATATCATATATGGTTCAAAAGTGCCTAATTGATCATGGAGTATTCACCCATAACCAACTACATACTACATACACATCCAGAGACAAAACACTGAAGAAGCAGACTTTGTGTTGTTCCTATGGACTTCCAGTCCCCACAGCAGCACAGGTTGCCATCAGCTGTCCGGCCACAGTCACCCACCGAAGGGCAGCAGGTGAGGGCAACCAGCAGAACCTGCTACTGGTCAGCAGCTCTGCAACTCTTCACAGAGGTTTCTCAGGGAAAACCCACCACACCTCAGGGAAATGGTTATTCTCTCCTCCTCCAAGTATTTCTAGCACAATTGCAACACACAGGCCCCTTTTGACTTTTTAAAAGACAGGCAGAATAATCAAAGGCTCTGATTTCTCCTTCAGCAGCACAAATGAGTTGGACTGTAGAAGTAGTTATGCAAACCCGAGCTTTCAAATGGTAAGCTGGACTTCTCTCACCAACAATCAACTGCATGTACTGAGATCCAAAACTGGGTAGGAAAAACAAACGTCTTTTCTAGGATGAGACTGACCAACTGCCTGTGAAAATACTCTGGTTGTTTTAATCAAACTGCCTTCACAAAAAGTCCTCAGTGGAATAGCAAAAACTGATGTCAACCAACATCCTGGCAGAAAACATAACCCATGAATTCCTATGCATTTTACCTCTCTGTGTCTGTAGAAATCCTCAGAATTGAACAATTAAAAACAAAGAGGCAGGCAAATAAAAGACAGAACATGCACAAAACCAGAACATGCTTCTAAAGAAGTACAAAGAACTAAAGGAAGATGTCTCAAAGTCATCTTAATGAATAGTATTCCACTGGCTTTTTAAACTGTCATCGGTTCAGATGCATCTTCCTTTTTGTCCCTCCAAAAAAAATTTGGAGAAGAAAAAATAAAGGCAAAACACACAAGGGCTACACAGCAAGAACAGTAGATGAATGAAAGTTTAACTGTTTTGCCTTTATGCAAAGAAAATATCAAACAACAGCACAGGGAGAAGCAAAGGCTGAGACCCTTGAATTCCTGTGATAAATCTAAAGCTTGTACATTAAAGCTCCCCTTTGTTGGAAATGCTGTTAGACACAACAAAACAGAAATGTTAGGTAAGTGCAAGCTCTGCCTCTGACCTTTCACTCTGTAACCGTCAGGCTTCATTAATTTTCACAAGGCCTGACAGCTCTAGCGTTAATACTCACACTTGCGGATCGAGCCACACAGCAGGTTCAGACTGCTACCTTCTCCTCTGAAACTCATGCATTAGGATTTCTTCCATGCTGGCAATGGAAAACCCAGTCTAAGAAACATTAAACACAAAAAACTACGTTACAATAATGCCAAGGTTGAGTCATAAACCCATGAAAGCAAGGAAGTAGTGAGTGAATCTTGCCTCGGCGCCTATAACTCAGCTGTGCAGTGCCAAGGTATTGCAGCAAAAACACTCCTCTCCGCGCAACCACGGATACAGGTGCTACTTAACCTACACAGGCACTTAGGAGAAGTTTGACACTGGCGAATCAGCAGTTCTTAATACCCAGTGCTTCCATTTAGTCTCTCTCCCATAGGTAAATGTAGAGAACGTCGCCCAACACTGGGACGTACATCACCAAGTGCAGCATGAACCCTGCAACAGGGCCATATACACTGCTGAAACTAGTAATTACGGGTCTGATTGAAAGATGCTCTGCACTGGTAACAATTCCTTGCTTTTATGTATTTATGTCTCAACCGTAACATTATTCTAATGTAACTGTTTGTGATTAATATCCTTCTTCTCTCTGTTAAAAGAAAAATGGGACACAACACAAGCGACTATCTTTTGTTTCGCTTCAATGTCCCACGGCTTCCTTAGCATTATCCTGACATTACATGTGCCCGCTTTTGATCTCAGAGTTGTTTTGAATTTCACTGGGCTACTGTTATTGAAACATTTTTTCTTGAAACGTGGAAAGCTTCACTGAAGCTTTATCAATTAATACATGACATTTATTTGTTTTGAAACAGAGAGACTCAGAATTTTTTGTTTAGTCTAACCTTAAAACCAAAAAAAGCCTCCAGATTTTGCAGTTCACAGCACCACAAATGTTAGGTGTAAAAAGTCCCCCAAATTGACTTTAAAATTATGAAATTTGAAACAGAAGGACCACAGATTTCTCTGCTTGCTAGTCCCCAAAAAAGTTTACTTTTCAGGCTTACAATTATGTAACCTAAAAGATGGAGCTTTTTTTTAAAAAAAAAGAAAACGGGGAAAAAAAAATCACTTAACTTAAAATCAAAAGAGCTGACAGCTATTAAGTTTCCCTTTCCCTTTAAGTTTAGCAAATTCTGAGAAAAACACGCTCCCTGGAAGTTGCAGTAGTCTTATTTTTCCCTTTTTCTAAAAAAACTTCTTGCAGAATATTAGTTCCTGCTAACCTCCTCTTTCCCACAGCAAAACAATACATAAAGGGCTACCACAAATGCTTGGGTGTTGTGTGCACACTTTCATAGAGATCCTTTAAGTGAAATAGTGTGTTCACTTGTGAAAATATCTAAGATTTTCAGGCAAGAACATCTTTAGTCCAGCAGAACTGGAGGCTGTTCATCTAAACCCATATTTACACTACTAATGAGATCTGCATTTAACCCCCTGTTGTTTGAGATCTATAGTGAATGTATACTGCAATTAAACAGAAATACATTTTGTAATTCCAACTGAATTTTACATTTTTGCTGGCAATTGAGATCTCAAGTGTACCAGGGCTGACAAGTTTTAGACCGATTCCAGCTCAATGTGGTTTCAAATGGCTCCGATCTCAAACTCTGAACACCAACACTGAGAATGGGAACATAAATTCTGCCTTCACGGTGCCGGTTGGGCTAAGTAGAAATGTTCTCCTTGAACTTGATTAAGACTAAATTGAAAAGGAACTTTTTTGGTTACTATTACATTAGGCTAAAATACAGAAATGAACCCTAATACTACCTAAATCTAATAAGAAAAAGCCATCTCTATTTCAAAATTTTCAAAGCATTCTGTATAAATGCATCACAGATCAATTTACATGGTACTTCTGCCAATAAGCAAAACGAAATCACAGGTTCCAATTGGCTTAACTCATATTGGAAAGTGCGAAAGCAAATGCTAGAAAATGCAATTACTGCAAACAAACTCCATTTCCTCCACTCAGGAGGGAATTTCAGGGAACATTTTATTGCCTTCAAATAATATTTCTAAAGGCATCAATACACAATTCTATTTTCTTTTCAGAGTCCCCCCACACTATATAACCTAATCTTCTATCAAGAAACTCACCAGATTTTGAAATAATATATTGGTTGTTGATATTACCTTGTGCACGCACATATTGTATCAATTTAAATGATTTTTCTCCATGAATCTTAAAAATACAACAAACAGCCATCACTGTCTGATACAAACAGATCTGAACCCACTTCCCATAACATACCCTTTGTCTCTGTCATTTACAATTCCAATTAATTCCTTTTTCCTAAAATAAATGAATAAAAGCCATCAAAAAGGAGGTCATCTTGAGAAACAATTATACAGAAAGTAATTAAGCTAATCATAATTATCACAGATGATGTCTTGGTGTTGTCATGTACATATACTTTCACACTGCTAAAGGCCAGTAAATGCTGAGGACAAGATTGTCCAGATGAAGTAAAAAGTCTGGATATCAGTTCTTCTCTTCTTACTGAAGGAAATGAGAATTATGAATACAGGATTCACATTTTTCTGCTTTATCGGCAGGCACCTTTATGTGAGCAGCAGAACTTCCTTTTCTGTCCACAGGACTGAAAAACACATCTCTATTGGGACATCTCCAATATCTACCTACTCACCCTAAGATAAAAAAATCAAAAGCCACATAAAATCACCAAGAAAATTTCTCCTGTCTCTTCCCTCTCTGAACTTTTTGTTTTCTATTTGTTTTCTCATTTTTAAATAAATGTCTTTGAGGTTCACAATGCACAGAGCAAGAGGCAGAAGCCTCCCTCCATCTCACCGCCTGGTAAAGCTTGGTCATTTCTTCAAAAAACCCCTCCAAGTGCCTCCTTTTTCTCTCTTTCACAGAAAGATAATCAGAGCGCTAAACATATGAGAAGAAAAATCTCAAATACATAAACAAGAAACCCATGATAACCATTTTAATTTTCTTTCTGTAATACAGTATATTTTATATAACTTCTCAATTTCTGTACATGGAATGAAATTCTTTCTTTTAAAATTGTAATTTTTGAGTCCATTATTGGTAAACTACGAAACGTACCAGAGCTCAGACTTAACTGGCTACCAATGCTAATGTAACACAAATAAATTCCCACAATAAATGAAAAATAATAAGTGACAGCAAGAATAATCACAAGAAAATACACTGAAAGGAAAAAGGAGTAATAAGCTAGGTTTTTTAAAATATCTAAAAGGTTTTAAAAGCATGGACTGCTGTCTAAAAGTAGTACGCAAGCTTTTTAACAACTTTGAGAACATTCCCCAGTGTGCTAAAGACATTAGTTACTTTTGAAATGTTACCCTGTCATCATGTTTTGTGCTTTTATTTGTAAACATTTAAGTATGAGAAGCATGTCTGATATTCAAAGGTTTTATAACATATTTTCAGCTGGCAATGCTGATGGTTTTTGGGAACTGTTTCTTCTTTTTTGACGTTAGAAGAGAAATCTAAAACTTGAACTGAACTCCACCTCTGGAAGCAGCTGATATCCATTTGACAGCACTATGTATTGTATTTCAGAACTACCTCCATGGTGAGAAAGTACACAAAGAATGCAGACAGAAAGTACAGTCATCCAAAAATATTCAGGCTGGTCTTTACCTCCAGTACGATTTTGCAAATCAAATGTTTAAGTTTATAATTCTAAATAAACCTAAACATTCCATTATAGTCATTCAAGATGAACTTGGATACCAGGAATCTCCTGAGCCCTGTAAGGAAATTCCTTTTAATAACCCAGCCCACAGAGACGTTTCTTAGCTACTACAGGAGACAACCATGTCACTCCAGCTGTATCACGTTATTACATGGAACTGAATTCCTCTTAAGCATTTTTTTTCCTATCCATCTTGAATTCCCTGAGCATAAATGACACACAGCCTCAGATACCTTCCTTGTATATTTAAAAATATATATAAAGGCCAAACACTAAAGAGAGAGCGTGAAGAAAACTTTAAGGCTGATAAAGGTTTAGAGTGATAACTACAGAAATCGGTGCCAGTGATTTCTCAGCTCCAAATCTCACCCCTGCTACTATTTCTTGCCACCCTGCCTCTCCTCCTGGCTTTGAAGAACTTTAGTTTACCAAATTATTTCTATTACAGTATCCCAGAACCTCATAACAGATGGTTCAGACTGAAGGGGTTTTTTAAAAATCCAAGATCTAGATGTTGCTCTTTGAATTTCTGTGGGCTGAAATACCTCCTAACTGTCCTTCCAAAGAAGGAAGAACAACACAGAAGAACGAAAAATAGTATATACAATATGAACTACATTCTCCAATATAGCCTTTGAGTGCTTTATATGTGATGGAATTCAGCTGAAACTCTTATTTTTCCTATCCTTATTACAAGTATTCAGGCCCTTTGCTGCAGCTGTCTCTGCTCTTTACAGGGACAACATTAAGCATTTAATCTACTAAGGCAGTGAAATGTTTTTTAATCAAGTTAAATTGATATGTGATATTTATGGCATTTGTATCCATGCATTTGAATTTACACTAACATTTTCCAATGCTCTGCAAAGCCTGTATGACACAATATCTGTAGTTTCCTTTTGTGTACAGAAATACACCAAGGATTCCATACACGAATAAATATTTCTCTGTAATTAAATGCTATCATTAACTGTTGAGGCATGCAACATTTGCAGCTTTTCATCTCGTGTATTTTCTGCTGAGTACTGTCTCTTGACTTATCCATTTTAGCCATCATTTCTAGAATTTAAAAAAAAATGAAAAAAAAAGGAATGAAAAATCGCTGTTAAAAGGTATAACACATAGACCTTAAGTTTAGCTCAATAAAGAACCAACTATAGTTAAGCAGAGCTGGTCATTAGGACAAAGCACTAAGAGAACAGCTATTTCAGTCACTTGCACAAAGGTAACAATTTATTTCTTATTTATACTCCTTTCTGCTAAGGTTTTGCCCTTTCACCTCAAAGGCAAGCATCATTGTTTTTGCAGCTGGCTTCAAGGAAGCATTTGTTTAGGAATGGCTATATTGCTTCCACTATAACTGTACACACACCCTCTCTAGTAACTCACTTAAATGCCAGGACCCATTTTGACACAGAGAGCCAGAGCTGCCCGTCACCAGCACAGCTGCTCTCCCTTCCCTCTACCCCAGGCAGCCCAGGCAAAGGCTGCAGCGTGGTATCCAGGCAGCCCTCCTTGCTCAGGCAATCCCCCCCCGCCTTTCATACTCCAGCTAATGGCACAGGATTATAATTTACAATCAGGAGGCTGCAAATGGCAAACAGCTTTCCCTTCAGTGCTAGTCTGGGAATTACTTTGCATGGGGTTTTATATGGGGATGTTATCAGAGACCTTTACTCTCAGGACCATGTGTATGGCTACAACTACATTTTTTAATTCCCAGCAACCACCAAAGCTTGCAGCAGGGACAAAGGAGAGAAGAGGGAACACACTCCTTCCCTACAATGCTCAGGAGACATCTACAACACAAAAATGCAGGAAACTTCACGGTTGCCTTGCAGCTTTTCTGCTCATCTCTCCACAGCAAAGACAAATGTCAAATGCTGCTTAAGAGAGGTGGAAGCCATTAGATTAATGTATAGGGGAGAGAGGCTCAAATAAAAGTGAGGAAATGGGAGTAACTTTATCATTTGCAGCTCTGTTTTAAACTAAAACTCCATGTTTGTGTGGCTGGTTACATGAAAAAAAAAAATTAATGGTAATATTCAAGAGAAAAGGAGCTGTTGCACTTTGATACCCAGCCCAGCCTGTAGTATTAAAGATTCTGTCTAGTTCATTAGAAACGATGCACATAATTCTGAGGTCTTCAAGGTTCACTTATCAACAGTTACAGGAAATTCAAAGTACGAAGTGCTCCTGAGCTCTCACGTCTTAATTTTATTGACTTGGGAAGAAATGAATCTCTGGAAAAAGCAGGTAAATCTCCACTATTTTACATCCTTGTGCTCTCATTTGTCTCCTTCTTCTTTGTAGCCTTAGACCCTCTTTCAGTTTGATGTTATTTTGTTTTCTGTGCTGATTTTGCCTCTCTCCTTACACTGGTGCTGCTTTGTTCCTTCTCTACTAAATGTATCATCAATAGTAAGTGAGGGTTTGGTAACTGTCACCTCACAGCTGGGGTGCAGGATGAAACCAGAACAGTAAAGTGAGACACTGAAGTGACCTGAGCCTCAGTGGGATCTCAGGTCCAGAGAAGCTTGGCTCTCAAAGCTATGGAAGAGAGATCATGAACCAGTCCACACGTCAGTCAAACACTAAGAACAGCCACAAGACAAGACATTGCAGCAGAGAAAGTCCTCCAGCCTTGTACCAGGATTTATGAGAGAAGATGCAGCCTGTGGGTCTTGCAACCACCCTACAGAGCAAAGCACCTTTGTTCACATCATCATGCTCATGATGACAAAGCAGGACAAAGAAAAAGCAAATTCCTTTCACTCTAAGAGAAGAGGTTCTCTTCCTTTTTTTCTCCTCACCAGTGGTGTCAGATGACGAATATAACACTCATCCTCTGAAGTCAATATATTCCCTAAATACAGTCACATTAAAGATTTCAAGCTCTTTCAACAGGCAATGAGGATGGATGTGAGAGGTGGAGTTGCACAGGTCTGTCTTGAGCCCTTTCATGCCAAGACACCACCATTCCCAATACATAAAAAGTATGCAGAATTATTCCAAGCTCAAATACTCAGCTTCAGCCTACTGCAACAAGAGGGTTAATTAACTAGCTATGCACGCCGGCTATAGCCAGCAAGAAACAACAATCTATTTAACAGAAAAAAGAAGTCAGTAATTCTTGGAACATATATTAACTCCCCTAGTATAGGCAATTACTGTAAAAGAAAGATCTGCCAGTCTTGCATTAACATAAATTGCTGCATGTTGCTTTTCTAAAGAACATTTGAGTTTTAAGCTTGAACCAACAGCACGCTGCATCCCCACCCCACAATCTAACATTTTTAGCAGATCTTCAGTCTCAGGGCTGGCCACACACAAAAAAAAAATTTATACAAGCCAAAAAAAAAGCGGGATGTCATTTCACCAAGATACTGTTTTGTACCTCAGTTTAAGGTAATCTCACACATTTCCTTACATGCAGAACTGCAAAGAGGAAGGGGGTAGGAAGAACAAAACCCAAAGATCATTCCTGCTGCCTGCTAGTTTCTGTACTCGCATACAACATAAAAAAACCACCAGTGGTGATTAAAAAAAAAAAAAAAAAGCCTTTGTATAGACAGGACACTGCCAGCCAGCTTTAAATTGAATTACACAGCCTGCTAATCTTTATGATGAAATAAAATTTCTTTGAACACTACACATTATACTAAAATCTGCAGTGCTTTCTCTCTCCAGCCCCAACCTCTTTCTGCTCAAAGTAACTCCTCCACCCCGAAACCATTGTTCTTTCTAAGCAGGAATGTGATGCTCTACTAACAGAAAGATTTCTTATTTTGACTAGGTATTGTTAATATGGTGTATGTAATGTGAAAATTTAAGGGAGGCATTTTTGCATTTTGTATTTTTGATGCAACATTTAATTTGTAAATAGCAAAATAAATTTATGGTGTACAAAGAATACATAGACTGCTTTCCATTGAAATAATTCTCATGTTACAATGTGCAGCTGCAGCAGCAATGCTGGAAGAAGAATTTGATGACAATGTCTATAAAACTTGCTATTTGGGTGGCATTACTTGTTTCATGCCTGGTCAATACAACAACCATAAATCTTTGTTCTGATTTGCAGGGAAGAGGGAATTAAAAGGAAGAATTATTTTGGTTATTTAATAAATTTGTTTTGGTTATGGTTTGTTATTCAAAACCTCATCATCCCCTCCTTTCAATACAACAGCAGTCCAGGGAAGCAGACCCAAGAAATGACTAAGCAATTATCATGATTGAAAGTCCTGTCCAAGAATTGTGCAGCACACTCCAGTGCGCCTGGCTCCTTGCTTTCATTGAAAATTACTAAATGAATGTTAGTTTTAAATATACAAAAAGCCACTCAGTCCACAACATTATTCTCTTTGAAAGCACTTTTCACCTGAGCCAACTTCCCTAATGGCTGTCAAATAACACCTTAATATTTGGGTTGACTGATCATGGTAGGTAATAAACAACTTGTACAGAGAATGTTAGACCACATCTCTAGGAAGTCAGTGACTACAGTTTAGAAAAAAAGCTCGAAGTGTCTCTGTATGCCATGAACAGGTAGTAAAAAAAGGATCCTGTGGAATTTCTTTATGAAAAGTTGTCAGGAATAACAAGAACAAAACAAGAAACAAATGATCAGATATGAATAAACTTACATCTTTTCTCATGCACAAGTTCCACCTTAGCAGAGATTTTACATCAGGAAAACATTCAGATCATTATAAAAAATCCACATGGCTGTATTCCCCCACTATTTTTATAAATACAATAAAATGCAATATTCAAATTAATTTTTTATTCCTCTGAGAAGAAAAAAATAATATCAATATATCTAGAAAGGTATTTGCAAATAAAAATTGAGCACTGATGATTAATTTAGTCAAGCCCCATGGGAATTTAAAACAAAGTGCAAGTAGGAATTTAACAGTGACATTAAACACAGTTAAAGTTAGAACAAGCAAAGAAATAAGTAATGATACTGCAATAAAATCTAAATAAATTTGGAAGAAGTTTTTAAAAACTTTACCAACAAGACAAAGTAACATATACATCCCAGAAAACTAAATAAGTAAAAAAACCCCATCAAACCAAAAAACTGGAAGATGGCTCTAGATTTCATATTATAAGAGAAGGGTGTTTTCAAAGAAATTGCATCAACATGTTCTAAACTCATAATATTCAGCATCTATTAGCAGCAATATTTAATAAGCAAATAGACACAATAAAACTGTCGGTACAGGCTTGCCAGTGCATCATCAGGTCTCCGTTATTCTCCAGTTCAGAGCATCTCTAAAGCAGGCAGCCAGCCTCGTCTGAATCCTGCAAATTACACCGAACAGGATCAGCAGGACAGCAGAACACCAACAGAAGAGTCAACTGTCTTCAACAACCAGCTCAATCTCTTATTAAAATAAGCATATTCCTTTTCAGCCTGAAGCCTAAGTAGCTCCTCACCAGAGAAGCTGTTTTCAAAATCAGACTAATGGATTTTCCAGTGAGTTGCTTCCCTCTCTCCAAGAACAGCTGTGCAAAACTCATACATACTTACAGGATTAAAGCTACCTCAGCATTTTCTTTCACTTTCAATGAATGCAATTTTTTTTCAAGTGCTAGGAATTTTGTTCATCAAAATGTTATTTTATGTTTAGTCAATTATTCATTCTAGCTATAACAAGTACAGCAATACAGAATTTAAAATATGCTCCAGATGGTAAAAGCACAAATCAGAAATAAATCAATTTATAAAAATAGGAAGAGATTTGTTTTTATTGCCATAATTTCACTTTAAAATATTCATAAGCTTCCTTCTGGATCTAAATTAGTTCTGAATGCTTTGAGCTAATATCCCTCTGAATTTGGAGAAAATTAGAGTTACTTGCTTGTTTTTATAAAAAAATGTCACTTCAGATGCTAAAATAATTCACATCACCTATATACTTTTAAGGAGCTAAAGTTCTCAAGAACAAATACTTTGTCACAATGAAACTGCTTTCAGTGTACATCAGCAAATGGAACACACACAGAAAATCCTAAAAGAAATATGCCTGGAGAGGAGATGAAGCCTAGATAAAATGTGGGAATAACTAAGCCATACCAGAGAGACTGGGAAAGGACACAAGGGATATGATCCTGAATTTTCAAACAAAGATAAGAAAAGAGCTTGGACTTACTATTATCTTGTTTTGTTACAGTTCATTTTTTTTCAGATTAAATGATACTGTCTTCAAGATCAAACACTATTATGGCAGGTGTCCGGTTTATACTTTTGGATATAATTTCACAGTTCTACAGTATTAACGCAGAAATCTCTGCGTAGACTGGAACCAACGCTACACTTCCAATGCTCTTCCCATTTTGTTATCAGACAGTAATTCCAAGTTGAGGTTGCTATTTTCAATAACTAAACTTTCACACAAAAACAAATTCTAAAAGAATGTGCTTCTGAGGACCACATTCATACACACAGAGTAACAAGAAAACCGCCACATTCAAATAGTATAAACATTCTTTTACGCTCCCTATAAGTAATATGACAGAAGAACTAAACCACAGAAAAAGCACTTTATTTTTATTTTAGCTCTATCAACAATGTTTATACTAAAGGCAAGGATATATTACAGGTAAAGAAGAATTTCTTCCAGTACAAACACATATGTATTTGGCCACTAAACAATTCACAAAGTTCCTCAAGTCATTGTCTCATAGAAATTAAAAGAAATATTAATTCAAAGCAAAAGCAAGACATGAAAGAAAAAAACATGAAACACCAGGCCAACTCAGAAAAAGTCTGGCCGAATTCTACCTCAGCTCCACAGATATTAACCAGCAGTAATTTCACTTATGGGGTTGATCCATAGCTGTAGAATTCTCCCTAGTTCATCCAGTACTATATCTTGTTATAGAAATCTCACAAGGAAGGGAAAACCCCAAATCACAAATGGATACAGTAAGAGATAACCATTAGACCAAAAAAAGAACAAAACTGGCTATTTGAGAAAAATTACTAAACCAGATGCAAACTACGCATCCAAGTAAGGATATGCACAACCAAGCCCACACTAATTGAGCACAATAAACATATCGCCACTCATTAAAGATTTATCTGCCTGGATTTATCTTTGCTTTCTCTTCAGTTCGAGTTATTCAATCACTTCCCATCATCCTGGAAAGGAAATATTGCTCTATAAAGACAGAGCTATAATTAGATATCCCTGTATTTCGTTTCCCACATATGACTGAATAAGAATGGATGGGAAAAATATGAACAGTGATAACAGCGGTGTGTTGCAACATTCAGTAAGAAATATACTGAGCATAGAATAACATCTTAATTCTTCCTCAGTACATAATGCTGTGTTTACTGCAAGGTCAGTTAAGTTACTATAAGAGATTTTTAATGAAAACAATTATAAATTTAAAATAACTGTGTTTAAAGCATTTAACAGTCACTAAGGTCAAGTGATTACAGCAGTTACAAGACCCGAGGGACATGTTCACACCAAAACAAAGTGAATAAATTACCTCAGCCAGTGTATGTAATCACTAAGTGACCACAGAGGTTATTCAATGTATGAGCTCAGACAACTTTCATGCAAAACCAGTAATGAAAATTTATCAGTCAAAGAGAAAGAAGCATAAGAAGTAGCAAATTTGCAGGAAGGGCCAAGAACTAGAAGAAGTGGGAAAGAGGCCAGAGGAAGCACGTTCTGTGATCTTGCTACAGAGGGAAGATCGTTATGAAATGGATGGACAAAATGCTGAACATTTTGCTTAGGTGCTATATCCAAAGACCTGCAATGGGATGCACAATTTAAAATTGCAAGGCTGACAGAAGTGTTCTCAGTCCTCTGTAACTCTGGCACATGTGACACGCAGTGAAGTGCAAGCAAGGCAGGGGTTCAGAATAATCAGCTTTTAACTTTTCCTGTGGCTTTACTGCCAAGAAAATTGCAAACAGTTATTGTATCTTAGTTATCCCATTATAACATCCTAGAGGTGATGAGACCCTGGTTTTTTTAACCAGAGTAGGTAAAATAAGCTGTAGGATGAAGCCTAGCTTTGATCTCACTTCTCTCCCTCAAGGTATAAACGACACAGATGCCTTGTCTTCATTACTGCTTTACAACACAATTGCCAGCAGAGGAAACCATGCACACAAAAGATATGAAAAGCACTTTCTATAAGGACAACGTTGTATTTGATGGGAGTTCTCAGCACATTGCTTTGGAATAAGGTTCATACCAACTATGATAAAGAAAAGACGCCTCCCACTATATAGCAGAAGAAAAAGGAATCTTGCTTGTTCCTGCCTGCCACTGGTATGTATTCTTTAAGCTATTAAATGTCATCACCTCACAACTCTGAAGGTATTAATCTTTACAATAAACAGAGTAAATAGAAAAACGTGATTACTCCCATTTTACAGACAGAAGCCTGAAATAAAGTGGTAGAAGGGCATGCCTGACTTCATAGTGTTTTGATTCCAGACAAGGAGCAGACAGCACTGGAGCAAGTATTCACCACCGTGACAAGATTCCACAGGGGAATCAATTTGCTGCCTCACCTTATGCTAGAAACCTAATAACTGGTATTGTCATATATATGAAAATGTAAGTGGGCTCTGTGTGTGTAAAAAGAATAAATAACAATGAAAGAACAAAAGCAGTTTTCTCTGTACCTGAAATATGAAAGCCTGAGGCCAAAGCCTGTAGGTCCTCTCACATTCAAAGCTTCCAGTTTCAGTGACAGTGACGGCCGAAAAATAGAAACTCTGCTTTCTCAGATAAATACCATACTGACTTCTACACGAACTATATATATGCTAAGAAAGCCCCATGATAAATTGTTGAGACTGGAACAAGACCTATTCAAGGGGTTATAATTCCTGTAGCAAATGTTAAACCAAGGACCTGTGTGATAAAATATGATAATGAAATATCTCTTAAATACAAGAAATGCCAAGTGGCTATCAACACTGTAAGATTCCCCACAAAAGAGTGAAAACACAGCACCAGCTTACTTATTATGGCTTTCAGCAGTACTGAGTGTTCTCAAATGCCAAGCACTGGGCATGGGCTCTGGCTGGATCTGAACAGTAATTGTGAGACAACCCAAGGTCCAAAGAGGAACTTGGATAGCCAGACACTGATCTTAGCAGCTTATTTCAGGGTAGACTCTTAAGTCTACTCTCTCCAGAAAACCATTCCTTTCCTGGAGCTGCCTGGCATCTGCAACAACCAAACCTCATTCAACAGCAGTGCTGTCCAGCCTCTCTACAAGGACTGTAACTTGGTGAGACCACACCACCCACTCCCAGGGAAGCTATAGAGCCTCCCATTGCCCTCAAACTGCTTGTTTCTCCTCCTGCCCAACACTAATGTTTACAGGTTATTTCCCTTCACCTCTGTGCCTGGGAAGATCATGGAACAGATCCTCCTAGAAGCTATGCTAAAGCACATGTAGGTGATGCAAGGCAGCCAGCAAGGCTTCATCAAGGGCAAGTTCTGTCTGACCAGCCTAGTGGCTTTCTATGATGGGGTAACCACAGCAGTGGACACAGGAAAAGCAATGGATGTTATCTATCTGCACTTCTGTAAACCCTTTGGCATGGTCCTCTACAACATCCTTCCTCTAAACTGGAAAGAATATGGATTTGATGGGTGGGATCTTCAGTGGGTATGAAACTGGTTGGATGGTCGTATTCAGAAATTAGTGGTCAATGGCTTAATGTCCAGATGGAGATCCGTGACAAGTGGTGTCCCTCAGGGGTACGTACTGGGACCACTGCTATTTAATATCTTCATCAAAACCACTCTAGGATTCTATGATAGGTTATTACAAATAACACTCAACGAGTTTGAGAAAAATGACTTCCACTGTGTCTCATCCCCCAGCCTACGTACATATCTACCTACCCCCTCCAACTGCTTCTTGCTTCCCTGTCCTGCAATTACATTCCTAGAAATAGGGTAGTTTTGCAGACAAAATGTAGTACAGCTTTCTAGAAATAAGAATGATAAAACTAAATTACAGTAACATTGCAGTATCTGGAAGCCACAATCCCACATGCACAGACAAGAAAAAGAAGAAAAAAATTATTTCAAATTGGGCCATGGAAATCAGAAAAGGTCAGAAGGAAGATAAAAAGAACAGTATGGAGAAAATGCAAAAGAAGGTGAAAAGACAGAGAATATGGAAGCTCTTCTATTTAAAAATTCCTTTTATACATCTACATGTTTTTTACTTATCTCTTTAAGGGTCAGCCAAGGAATTCCAGTGGAATAAAATGATGCATTAAATGCATGTAGAGGTATGGCCATCATACAGTAGGCAAGAGAGAGGATGTTGATGGGAGTAAAGGCCGATAACAAAGCTATGCTTTCAAAGGTTCTTATATAATGCTGTAAATTCATTCTAATGTTTCTTGAGGATCACCTGCTTGAGCCACCTTCACCTTTGCATATTTCTAGTGCAAACAGTGACATGGAAACACACAGACAGACCACCAGTGGCATTTGTAATAGCAGTATCCTTCACAAGTTCCCTTCTTCATTTTGGTCTTCTGCTGTTGCAGTTTGATTGCTCTCAACTGTAGCAACACACTATCAAGCCACTGCTATCAAATATAGCAGAATAAAAAATGCATTCTACCAAAGAGGCACTGAGTGCCTGTGTTCAAAGTTAAAATGCCAGTACTCTAACTCAGAGAGGCAATCATATGAATACCACCCAAAAAAAATTTCCTCTTCCAAACAATATCACTAATTTTGCCTTTCTATATTGTGGGAAGAAGGATTTTCATTGTTTCCAAATATGTTGTGGTTTTCAGCATGGCTCTAAATTATGGTAAACCCAAACTACAGCAAGCAATAGTTTTGGCTGTGGATATAAAACCCCACAGCATCAACAAAGGAGACATTGTGTATATTCATACAAGATGCCACCACCGCCTCAGCACACACAGAAGTCTACATAGTCCTTGCTATGGAATGATAGAATATTTTACCCCAAGATAATGCAAAAATACAGCAAAGTCTCTAAATTTGTCTTAATTAACAGAATCATACTGAGGCTAGAAACAGCACATCACATGAAGACAAGTGAAGCAAGAGTGGGGGGAGAATTTCAAGTGCTCTAATTCAATTAGGAGGCAGTGACTGACACTTGGACAGGAGGGGTTAATTGGGGTCACCAAAACGCAGTAATTCCTTACCTAACCAGTCATTAAACTTCTTAACCTCTGAGGGCAGTCCCAGTTCGGTGAAATCGCCCGTGTGGAGAAGGATGTCCCCATAAGGCATCTGGATGCCATCTGTTCTGGAGTGTGTGTCTGAGACGCAGACAAATCGCGTGTGGCCGGCTGGTTTTGGAGTGTCATACGGGATAGGGTCGACCCTAAAGCAGACACATAAAGATCTTATAACAGTTACAAGGTTAAAACCCTCACATCTATTATTTCAGATACCAACACAGATCTATAAAAAAGCATGCAACCTCACACACACATCCATTTACACACAATACGCTGAACAAAATGACTGTAGTGCAACACTGCCAAATATACAGAAGGGACCATACTGCTTCTTCAATACCTGGTAAGACAGGGAGATTTAAAAAAACACAAGATACAACCAGTTACTGATACTAAAGTTAGTTTAAACATTGAAGAATATGGATTGAAGAGCATTTCAATTCAGATATATTTTTTCCATCATCTGCCTTACACATGAACAAGCACACAGGCTGTTAAATAAAAGGCCTCACAGGCTGGCCTGCAATAGGCTCTCACTTGAGCTGAGCAGCTTAGCATATTATTTTCTTCAAGGGCATAGGCACTCCTACAGATTCCAGCAGGAATTATTTTTTTTTCCACACACACAATCAGGTACATTCAGGACTGCTTTGATGAAGCCTAGAAATTGCAGGACTGAGTCTAATGTCAACTTCATACCCTTACATAAAATTCTGAACTCTTCTTCCCAAACTCTATCAAGTCAGAGACTGATGTGGCAGAGCACTAAGCAACCATAGATAAAACATTTTTTTCTGCAGCCATCAATGTAGTAACTTTAGTTCAATGGGTTATGTGCAAGCTAAATCCATTAATTTGATCTTATCAACTGTTTATGACCCAGCACAGAAGTTTTGTTTGAGGTGTTTCGGGCTTTGTTTTTTTAAATATATGCAGAACAGAGGAAAACAATATGGGAGAGAAGTCCTTTATGCATACTTAGCGGTTAGGAGTTCCAGTTCGTAACAGAAAAACTTAGAATACAGTAGGCAACCCATCGTCTACTTTGGAATAGCAATTACTTCTCTGCAGAGTTACTATAATTCGATTTGCTCAACTTAACGCTTGAATAGCACAGCATCTGAATTAGAACAACAGAAAACCCTATCCCAACTCCACAAAACTTCAACCCATTCCATTGATGTGCCACTTTGATCATGGTTAGAGCTTAGCTTCAGCTAGAAATTTTGAGGTATGTAGGAATTATGTCAGAATAACAGTCTGCTCGCATCTCCAATTAACAGAGCAGTGAAACCAAGCTCTAAATATTTTAAAGCATCCAAAATAATGCTTCTCTAAAACTTTTTAGAACAAACTGACATAGCAGACATTCCAAAATCAGCTCCTTAAAGTAAAAAGAAAATCAAATATGTTTTATTATTTGCTTTCCACACTGAAAAGAAAAACAAGCAACTAGTACACATCACTGTGAATCTGTTTTGTTTAAATTCCCATAATTGAAATGACACATAGGATCAGTAATAGAAAATAAATCACAAATACTAAGAAGATACAGACTTTTGAAGTAATTCCAGCCGAAGCACTACATATGATTGGTTGAGCCACACAACTGGCTACCACTACAGAAACTCACGGCAAACATGTGAACTCTGACAATCAATGGCTTCTTCATCTCTTCAAGAGTCAGAAATTAATAAGGCTATTGTAATTGTAGGCCACAGTGCTTTTGCATTTGATGTCTTCCTTCCAAGTACTGAAGGTAAGTTGAAACTTTATTAATACTATGTCATGTAGTAAATATGAGGGTCTCCAAATCAACAATTCCACACTTCCAAGTATGTTCATTCCAGAACATCAAATGAACACTAGCTTTCATCAGTACCATATACTTTGTTCTGATAATCTCTGCTTAAAGCTATGACCAGCACTGCCTGCTTCTGGGGACTCCAAATTTTGTTTGCATGCAGCAGCTATGCTCTTGCTGTTCTCTGCAGTTTGCTTCCAAACAAACCTTGTTTTGCTTTATCTGATCCCTATTAGTGTATGACACTAAAATCTGATTTAGAATTTTTTGTATTCATGCACTGACTTACAGAAAATTCTATAATCAAAATTCATTAAGTTCCTGACCCTTCTTTCTCCTCTTTACAAATACTACGATGTTGCCAAGTAACCTTTTTTTACAACTTAGCTTAATTTCTACTCTTATTCATTTGTGCTTGCCTACTAAGTATTTGAAAGTGAGATACTGAAGGTTATTGTGTTCAGTCCATCAATCTATCTTACTCAAAATAATCCTTCAATAGAAACTTAATAAAAGTGGTGTTATTTCCAGCCCGAAAGGCTCAAGTTTTCTTTTCATCCAGAGCTACAGTATGGCAAACAATAATGCAAGATTTTTCTTTCACAGTACATCACAAGAGGATTGGCCTCTGAACTTGTATGGTCAGCTACTACAAGTAGGCGAGGTGCTTCCCTTTCACCACTGTTAGTAACACACTGCTTGCTAGCAGGCTTCTGTCTGGGCTGCGAATGTCATCCCTTCTTCTAGTGGTCTGCTTACCTCACCACCCAACTCTTGGGGATTACTGGCATTTCTAAAAGCTCTTTAACTGTTATGCATCTGACCCTCATTACAATTCAGCAGAAAATAATTATTATATTTCAGCCCTGCTCAGCACCAGTCCCTGCTGAATCAGAGCACATACCTAAGAAATTCAACACATTCTTTACCATTTGCTCCAAACACAGTGCATCCAGCTAACTTAGACACTCTACCTCATCACCATTACTCCATTATTTTTCAGTATTCTTCATGTGATGGACTGAAATACTTTACAGGTTATTTACACATTGCATTTGGAAAAGCATGCTCATGTAAAGATGCAGTATTATTCCAGAATAATAAAAATGCTCATACGTTAGGATTAATCAGAAAACAGAGAACTTAAAAAAAAAACAAAAACGAGAGAAGTATCAAAATGAACAAGGATTATTTTTGCTTTAAATTAGTAAATTATTTTGGGCATCTAACTTCCTTTAGGGAAAGTTGTTAATGGGTACTTATCTATCCCAAGATATCTTGCACCTTAGAAAATCAGGCATTCTGGTGTTTTTTCAAAAGTTTATGTAAGACCTAGAATGAAAACCTGTAAGGCAGTTGAGCAATGACTGCTTTCTACGAACATGACAGTAATGTAAGATCTGTCACATTTAATACATTTATGACAAGGGTTTAGAAATCAGAATGGACAATGTAATCTTTATACACTTCTAGAAGGACCTTGTTTATCAGATCATTACTCGGCTTTACTAAACTGTCCTTACCACCAGTTGTTTTCATTTAGAGTAGGAGTCCCTCAGGTACAAACCTCAAATGTACAGCTCCTCGCACATTGCTGCAGCTGAATCAAATGACAATGTAAACAAGGCTCCAAGCTGGCTCGTTCAGCTATCACTGATCAATGTCTTCCTCCAAAACCACAGTTACCACGGCACTCCCAAGAGAGCAGGACCATGAAAAGAAGCAAACTGAGTGCTGCCCCTTGCCCTGTGGGCTTTGCCCATGGCACTCTACGTGCGGTGCTGGCTGGGATGCCAGCACCTGATGCTCATCCTAGTAACTGGGAGCTGTATGCTGTTCTCGTCCATCAGACAGCAATTTTGTCATGGCTTTACACTTTAAAAGCAGAGATTGAGTAAATAAGCAACAGTAAGCAAGGCAGATGTTATCAAAGAGATTTTAACAGCAAGGCAGGAGGGCTGAATTCAGAAACTCATAGAGGAGGGCCTTTCATATGCAAGGAGGCAAAGGACTTGATATAGGATGTCACGCTATGGAACAGGCATATTAGCTCTGTATTTCAGCCCAAGCTTATGCTAGTTACTCATAACAATGTCTTATAAATCAACAGCATTAGAAAGTACCTCCAAGGCAGAAAGGGCAGTGCAACCCCCAACCCCAAGACACAGAAGGAGGCAGAATTAAACAGGGACTCTGCTTTCAAGAAAATTTAGAGAAGACACAAGTATTAATTTTTCTGAAATAAATAAAAAAGATAATTCTGCATTGGTGAGTTCAAATGCTGAAAATACAGGGCTCTAGGTTAGCAGGTCCCTGGGAATGCTTGTGCTTTGAGAGCTGAGTGTGGGTTCCGCCTTTTCACTTCCCTGCTCTCTTATGTTTTGAGATATGCAGACCCCAAATCCCCTCTTATGGAACAATTCCCAAGAAACCAATTCATCCCTGAAAAACTGAATAAAAATCTTAAACATTAAGCCAGGAAGAATTTTCAGTTCCTAACAATGAATAAATCACTCAGACGAATGCAGGATCTATGGCCAGACAAAACATCTACAGATGATGAAAATCCCTCCCTCCTGCCCCAAATTCTACTATTCAAACCAGCACTATTACTGCTTACAGCTTAAGCTGGTTCTGTTTTGGCTTTTGATACAGGTGGACAAGTCAGTAGTTGATGCAGAAGACATAGTTTGACTTCTTCCCAGGCTCACCAGATGCATTAATAGTTCCATGACATAGGAGCCCAAGTCCTTCTGAGACCACGTCACATTGTATGACATCTTTTCATCTCTTAAAGATTTCTCCACTGTGTTATATCTGTGAGTGAATTTGTGGGTTTGTTTTTTATGACACCTAAATTAGTATTCATTATAAATCCATTTAGGCATAGACTGCGAGTCTGTGTACCACATAAAATCTGTGTGTGCTGTTGCACACATTCTACTGTTTTGGGAGTCATTTGGAGACATGCTATCTAGTAACTATTCTATTTTAAAAAACATATCTACATTACTAGCTTTAAAAAAAAAACACCTACTCATACTTGCTATGAACAGTCATAGTTTTATTTATTTACAGTTTAGCTGCCTTCTTCAAAATCTTTATACTCTTCCTGCTCTTTTTCAAAGAGTCAGTTATTTTGGTATATTTATTTTAGGACTACAATACAAGCATTTTCGGCAAAAACACTTTTAAAAACTTGTTTCTAAGTGCTGTTAGGTTCCTCTCCTCAGCTAAGGCAACAAAGATAATTTTGTTGAAACTGAAAATCAAAAGCCATATATTTTCTATTTTTTTCAGCTTCTTCTTTCTTTGAATTCATACCTTTACCCCTACAAATGTTCTCTCTGAAGAGTGCAGTTGAGGAGATTCCTGTAAATACTCCTTGCTACAGTACTTAAAGTATTTGCTACTGCGACCAAATCTCACAGCTTTGTTACATTGTAAAATTTGTTATTTCTCTTAAAGCCAAGTCCTGGAACTGGGTGACCATGAGAGACTTGTGACTTAATTATTTCTGTCAAAATCTACCATTAAGTCTCTCTGTTGAAGAAAAATGCATCAAATGCATCAATATGCCCTGCAGATGTTCAAGATATTAAATGAAAATAAAAGATGTGTAATTGTTCTTGTTTTTAAAAATATCTCAGGACCATTAGGCCAACTTTGTAATTTCAGAACCAGTTTTTAATGCCACAAACCAGAGGACTATATCAAAAGCTAACTGTAAACACATCTACATTTTGAAACAGAAGTTAAATGTCTGAATTTTAAATCTCCAACTCAAAACATTAACATTCGTTTCAAAACATGTCATTTGGTTTACTTATTAGGCTGATATGCACACAAAAGACATTACTAAAGACTTCATACACTACCAGATAAAAAACCAGAACCCCAGCACCAAATGTGGAGCAGACACAATTCTTCATTAGAACTTACTTGCAACCTTCTGAGCTGTTTCATTCTCCCAAAGCTATGAGGGAAGAAGCTTTCTGCACCTGTATTGCTCTGTAACTGCATCTCCCACAGCTGCTTTGGACGCAGTTCCCCAAATTTGTAAGGCATCCTGGAAGATCCAGGTACTTTCTCTTTTTCTCCCATACTGAAGCACTCATATTTCTTAAAATTATCACCATGGCAGTGCGCATCTCAACACCGAACATTACAACTCCCCTACATGCCACAACTGCAGGATAGCGGCAGTTGGAGTCACTGCAGCAACAGTGCGACGGGAACAGCTGTCCCACATGTCCTACTTGCCCGTGGCACCCCAAGCCGGACAGGCAGAGCAAGTGCATCTTCTCATTCACCATGATGAAAACACCAGCAAAAAGAAGCATCAGAGCCAACAGCATGCAGCCAAGACCAAAGTTCCTGGAGGATAAAAGTCCATAAAAAGAGAAATGACACTAAAGGAGGCTGTAAGACTGCGGAGGTGGTGCCATAGACCTTGTTTTTTTCCAAGGACTCATCAGACCCCAGGGGTTTTATCCAGCACTCTCATTGACCACAAGCTCAGCCACTCGTGTTTGGATCAATGCAGCCCCAGTATGCATGGCTGAGTCTCCCCAGCTGCTCCATCCCATTGGTTTTGTTCCCTGAACTGGCTCAGCTTACTGAATCCAACAGGTATCTTGAACTTTGAGTTATCTCACTATGACTGCCAGGGCAGATGCTGGTTTCCCAAGCATAGCTGTGTATCCCAATCCTAAACAAGACTCTACCAGATGAGTCATAGGAACTGATTAAGAGGGGTAGAAGAAGTGTGCCTGGAAAAGGAGAATGAGATGAAGAATATACCACATTCAGTTGATAATAACCATTTTGATTTTCCTGTTCAAGAAATCCTAGTACCATGGGTAAGGCCAGACACTACGGGTTACTGAGGCTCAAGTAAGAGGGTAAGCAATGAATTGGAGAAAAAGCCAGTTAGGGTGGTAGGAGTGGAAGGAAAACCAGCAGAGTGAACACTCCACTTGCCATCAAAGAGGAGTGGCAAAAGCCAGTGCACGAGGCAAGAAAACAATGGCAGGTCAGCAACTTCCAACAGGGCTACCTCAGCACCTCTATCCTTATTTCCAGAGCTTCCCTCCCACATCCACCTGGTATTAGAGACCTCACTGGCAGCCCCTCCAGCACTAATGTAAGGACATGAAAACTCAGCACATGTCACACTTGGCTGTCACGCAGATGACTGACCACCAGACCTGCTGTGCCAACAGTAAGGATCTGTGGGACTGGAAACTCACCCTAGTTATCAAGAATTATTACCACTTTGTGACTTGAACTTAAAACTTCCAAGCAAAATAAGGCTTTTATAAAGTTTGGGTTTTTTTGAAGCTGTAGAGACTATTTTATAAAAATGCCTTGGTGAATAGATTAAGTACTCAGCATTCATACTTGATCTCATGATTCTGAAAGGGAAACTACAAAAACTTTGGTGAAGGGGCCAGGCAGGTAATCAGATCATGTTGTACACTTGAATGAAAGGTGGACTGCATGCAAATTCTTACAGCATAAATCCAGCACATCATATAGGTATCCAGACATCTATCTCCAGCCAGAAAAACATACACATATACATACACAAAGCTGATTTTGTGATACAACACATGCCGAATGACACAAAGCTAAGTACTCATTTCCTCTCAATAAACAGAATGAAATTCAAAATACAGCATTGCTTTAGATGGCCACTGCCATCCATCAATTGTTTAAATCATACACATTAGTGCTTTTGTTAACTTGACTCCCTCTTTCACTATGGCCAAACACCAAGAAAACATCTGTTTTCTTCTCAGATTAAAAAGAAAGGGATGCAAATATCTTTCAACACTCTCACTGGTAGATCTTATTTATACAAGCGCAGGTATCTAAGAATAGAATACTGCAAATTAGCCAGAAAGCCACACCTCTTCTGGAAACCTCCATGTACACATGTCACCTATCAAAACCTTACAGGAGTTCTGGAAACTGTAAAGCAGAGGTCTGGGTTTTTTTCAGAAATTGCATTAATTGCATATTGGCACAATGTGGGAAAAAAACCTAAATTACATTAACAAACCCACAGGAGGACTCAATGCACCACTCAGCAGCTTAGTGCTAACGCTTCCAACAATTATAGCTGCAGGGAAATGATGGATCTTTTTATTACAGGTTTTTGAGCTGTTTCACTTCCAGTGAGATTTATGAGATTAAACAGAAAAGACCTATATTATCCACTGTCATCATTTGGTCAAATTTAAGAAAACCCTCCTTTCTAAGAAATTTGTATAATAAATCTTCTCAGCCCAATACAAATGTCAACTAATTAAGAGTCCTAACTCTGTTAATACCAGATTCTGATCAGTAATAAAACCAGAAAGAAGTAAAATCCAAATTTTCTATGGTGTTCTTTGGGGGCAAATAATCACAAATAGTCCTTTTTCTGAAGTACCATATTAATGGAAATTCAGAAACCGAATTGCTTGAGTGCTTTTGAAAATCCTATTAATCACCCCTTTGCAGATGAAATTCCTTCATAGTGGAAAAAAATACCTTCTGAAATTTGGGTATAAGTGGCTTTCCAAAGGTTAGATAAGCAAAACAGAACTGAAAATAGTATCAACAGTAGTATCAGCATCCCTCTAAATTCCAGGCAAATGTCTCCTTTAAATAATACAGTAAATTTCCTTTTTTTGTGCTAGTATGGTTTCAATTATTAAGAAGTACTTTTCCCATATTATTTTGTTGCTGTTGGGGGACTGATATAAATTATAACTTCCCCCCACCCTGAAGATTCTTTTGTTGACTAAACCACACCCACTAGGAAGGTGTGTCAATAAACTGTCTACACTGAAGGTAGATTTTTACTTCCCTACTATAAGCTCTACAACGCCCACTCATTAACTATACTCAATGTATACCCTGGCATCCCAAGCCCAAAATTTTAATTTAAAGACAATGAGATTTGAAAAACTCGCATTTTTCTATCTCGGCAAGAGTGAGGCTGAATTAATGTGTGGTATTCTGCCAACTATTTCAATTGCCTAAGTCATAAAATGGGGTGGACTTATTTCTAGGGTGGAAACTAAAGAGAAGGTTTTAGCCATTGCTTCAATAGTAAAACATTTTTTTTTCCAAATTATAATGCAAAAAAAACCCCAAAACAAATAGAAGTAGATGTCCAAGATTGATTAAATTTCATTTGTTTTGCTCTAACTTGACAGATGAGAGGGCTTATAATGACAAGGTTCCATCAAGAAAAGAATTGTGTAAGAGAAAATACAGCAGCACATCCTCTCTTTCTTATGCCCATGTGTATTAAGAATGAAATCTGGAATGTCTTAAAATACAGAGAATTCGTAAGCACAACTCAATACTTTCTCTTGCAGATGATAAATTCGGCAGCAGACAATACCTGTCAGGTAATAAGGCAACTGGACAATTGGACTTGAAGGCATACAAAATTTTTAGAAGAACTGATTATCTTGCAGAATTTGTCATGAAATCTAAAATCTCTCTTTGTGTTTCAGAAACAAATATTTGGGCTTGAGCGTAGAGCTTTTGCCAAGAAACGTCTGAGGTTGGCTCTTATTCCGCTCCTGTCCCCATATATATTTAGTCTAAATAAGTGCAGTAACTACTAGAAATTTCGCTGATTTCCAGCTCAGGAAATAGAAATGTTCTTTAGTCCACAAGTTAACTATATAGTGCAAGTAAGAAACGCTGCACTAGGCCTTCTCAATCACTCTACTTTCTGACCTGCAGGCATGACCCTCTGCAGGGATGAGATGTGATTCCATCTCTATGCAAGCAAAGTGTTAGACCCTCTTAACCAGAGTGATAATCATGAGTCTCTCTCCTACTCTGCCTTATGATTTGACTTCCACAGGGGTGATGAAACTGAGTCCAAAAAGCCTGTTCAAAGGAAGGACAATTCATGCTGGGCAAACACCATCAGTTCCCATTTTTAAGTTACTAAGGGCACAGAGTGCCATCAACATGCCTATGAAATTGTCATTGATGTTAGTAGGAGATCAGTGAACAAACAGAGCAGACAATATAACTCAAAAAGAAATTCCCTAGTGTTCTGCAGCATCAGATACTACTTTAAGGAGGTAAACTGACAGACACTATGTTCTCTACAAAATCCATTTGTGTATCTGAATCAGTACAAAAAATCTGTCTCCGTTAGGATGCATATTCTCTTCTGCATCTAAGTTCTAACAAACTTTTTGAAGATATGAATAATAAAATTATTCACATTGAAATCTGGGCATCTAACACTCTTTTCTTACTAAAGAAAACTTCATAATAGCTATGTTGTCTTAAAAGGCCTTTTGCTGCTCAGTCTCATATATATGAATTATTTCAACCCTTGTCAAAGGTTTCACCCTCTGGCTTCTCTTAAGGTTTAAAAAGCTTCCTGCAGGGAAGACAATAAAATATAGACAGCAATTTAGCCTTCTTTCTAAAGTTAAGTCCTTGTTTTTAATATGAATAGAGAGAGGACATAATTAACTGGTTTCTACTAACACCAAAATACAGATTCCTACTCAGCATCCAGGCTACAGAAACACTCAGCACAGTAAAATGGTGATTAAAATTATGTAAGTTTTCGTGTGATACAGTCAGGCAGCTGGGCTGGTATTTCTATATTCCTAGTAAGTCTATTGCCACCAATTTTGACACCAGTCATCTTAAGCTCAAATTGAGATCAAGATTTGGACTGGTCTAAGGAGACCAGTCTAAAGAGATCTGAATCAGTCTCAGGATGTACATAAGAATATGTATTCACTTTGTTTAATTTTCATTGAAGTAGGGAAAAGAATACAAAGTTCTGCTCTTAGGTGTATGATCTAAATCCTTAACAGTAACTTTGCTGGAGACAAAGAAACATAAAAGACAACTTTCAGCACCTATTGGAGAGAATTTTACAGGTTTATCTTTCTAATCCAAGTGTCTTCATTACAGCTAACCATTTCCAACAACCATATCTAACATGGAACCCAGTCGCAGACAGAACTGGATTCAATCAACAAAATGCTGCAATTCTTTAATAACTGAATTGGAGAAGGCTGCAGTGCGCTGTACTGCAGATACTGAAAGCAGGTTCTTTTATTTCTAAAAGATTGTGCCAAACATTTCCAGCTAAAAAGATTATACCAGGTAGCTTTCTCCCTCTTTTCCCTCTTTCCAGTATTAAACAATTTATGGCAAGAAAACTGCAGGTCAAATAGTATACATTCCAAAATACTTCAAGAGAAAAACATTAGTATGAGGGAGAAATAGCTTGGTACATAAAGCTATAGCAAGAGAAGAAATAAAATCTCATGTCTGCGCTAGCAGAACACTGCATGCATCTTCAGCTGGAGATACTTCTTAGAAATGTACAACTCATTCTGACTTAAATTCTTCCCCCCTTTACTCTCTTTTTCAAATCTCACTTATTATTTGAGGTTCTCATATACTTTCCCCTAAGCAATAAGCAGCTACATGCTACAGCCTGCTGAACTCAGCACCAATGCCTTCTTGTAGAAAATTTTAAAAATCCTATTGATAAGAACCAGCACTGAATATTTTTGTCATACCATAACTATAACTTTTCTATGGCATGTACTTGACACACATCCCATTTAGGCAATATTATAAGAAGGTCTACTGCATATATGATCAGGAGGTTTTATCAATAATGTAGTTAACAGGCAGAGAGCTTGTGGGCAACCACAGAGTTATAGGTTATCTAAGTACATTACTGTTTTGTTTATACTTCTATCATAAAAATTAATGACTTAAAAGTCCTCAATGGGAATATCTGGGACATTCCTATTTATCAGAATCGCTACGGACTTCTGTAGTTAGCAATTATTCTTACTGGGTCAAAGCATTTATTTCCAAATATGTGCCCCCCAAAATCAAATAAATCCAAAAATGAATTATAGTCAGGATAGAAATCTACCTCAGGGATGCTTTTAGAAAACTCAATTTAAAAATGCATTTACTTTCTCTTCTATGGTAGTAACAAAGGCATTGGAAAAGAGGGAAGAACCACAGAATCATTTTGATTTCAATACTATTTACAAGTCAATTCCAAAGTCAAATAATCTGAAATCGCTCAATATGCAGTTTCCATATCTGTATAATAGTAAGGTACTATCACACATTATTCAGAGGTTGTTAATTCTACAAACCCACTTAGTAATCATTTAATATGCAACAGAACACAAGACCCTGAAAGCTTTGAAAATGAACTGTTTTCCAAATTCTTATGCTGAGGACTACCAAAATTTTGGTTGACATGGCAGATATAAAAGCGCACTGCAGAAAGTCATTTCTATGCCAAATACAAAAAGAAAATGTTTTGTAGCTTTGAAATTTAAAGAACTTCACTCTGAAAAGCTCCAGAAAGGAGGGAGACAAGCTGCACCACATAACATTTTATGATACAAAATGAGATGCAGGCAATGTAATTGCATTTGCATTCCTTATAACTGAATCACATAAAAGAAATCTCACTGATTACACTTCAACACAAAAGAGGGGATTTCACTACTTCAACCAATGTAAAAATTATGAAGCATCCTGTCTGCAGCAGAATAAATAGAAACCATCATTTAACACTTAGATGAGAATAACCAAGGTGGGTGAAATTCATCCTACTGTAGTGGGTTCTGGGGTAAGGTATAAACTGAACAATGCAATATTTAAGATCACAAAGTCAATGGTACTTAAGGTCTCACACACAGTCGTGAATTCCACCAAACCTGTCATTAACAAGCTAAACACAGAGAAATCATACCTCAGACCCCCCAAACCATGGGTTAAAAAAAAAAAGACAAACCAAAAAAAAAAAAAA
>WAAB01022726.1:343571-373907 GCA_013389865.1 Piaya cayana
TTCTCCCAAGTGACAGGGGACAGGACAAGAGGAAATGGACTCAAGCTCTGCCAGGGGAGGTTTAGGCTGGACATTAGAAAAAAGTTTTTCACAAAAGGGGTCATTGGGCACTGGAACAGGCTGCCCAGGAAGGTGGTCAGATCACCTTCCCTGGGGGTATTTAAGGCACGAGTGGATGAGGTGCAAAGGGGCATGGTTTAGTGTTTGATAGGAACGATTGGACTTGATGATCTGGTGGGTCTCTTCCAACCTGGTGATTCTATGATTCTAATTCATCTATACACCAAACTCTAAACCACTGATACTACTAGACACATGAACCAACAACTTCATAGCTGTGTCTCATGATGTAATTCTGCAAATGAACTGCGAAGTCAGCTAAATATTAAACCCAAGGCTACTAACCAGCACGGGCAGTTTGATAACGTTGCCTTTAAGCAGTAGTGCCAGCCTCTGCAGCTGCCAGTCTCCTCTCACTATGGCTGGTTCCTGCTCCAGCAGTCTCCTGTGTTGTGCCAGTACAACTGTCTGCAGGGACGGATGCTGAACGCAGCTGAGAACTGAACTGGGCTACACACAGTTTCTCTCCTCTTGTTCCAAGGGATTATTCTGAAGTCCCCCACTATGCATACCACCCAGGCACATGTGGAAGAACAGAACAACTGAGCCAAGGAGCGAGGGCTATTCAAGTTGGCAGTACCACCACCACCCCCCAAAAAAAATCAGGAGGCAAAAAAAGCCATTATAAAACCACAGCTTCACACACACGTCATTATGAATTTAACAAGCACGGGCTTAAACCAGCTGTCAAACCACAATGGATGTTACAAGAGACATTAGTTTGAGCAGCTTAAAGCAGCCGCAGGTTGCAGGTCTCAGTGAAACCACAGACCGCTGACCTGTTCAGGAGTTTAACATCACATGTGATGGCAGGAGTGAGCCTTGAGTAGGTGTGCAAGTGAATGGCTTGGTCAGTGATTAAACCATATAAAAAAAAGGTAGAAATACCACAAGGGAAAAAAAATAGAGAAGATATTGTGCCCTTTTTAGCAATATTGCCCAGTTTAGGAAAGTATTGCACAGCATCTTACTGTTTCTGCAAGGATAATTAAGACTTAACCTCAAAAACTGTGATCCCACTGAAACTTGTGATGGAACTTCTGCCCAAAGAGGTTGCACTTCACTATTTCAAAACACTTCCCTAGCAACAATTACATACTGGTCTTTCAAATGTATTTGATGGAGCGTGCAGCTCAGTGAAAGCACAAGTCACTTAAGTTCTACCTTCTTATTATTTTCATAAACATTTAACTCAAGTGCTCCAGAGAAGAAACACAGAACGCTCTTTAAAAATTCACTCCTCGAGTCAGGAGCAGCCACCTTTTTACTGAGCGCAAGGAGCAGAGGAATGATAGCAAGTAAAGCTGTCAATACCAGGAGTTGTCTCTATGCGGTTCCTCTGAATAACCATCAGCACTGTAGAACCTTAGAAGTCCTTTTCAGGCATGGTGTCACTAACAACAGCTAATATTAGAGGAAATTTTAAGTCAAATAGTACATTAGCCAAAACAACACCAATAAATAGCAAAGTTGCCAGGCTTAGCATTAAAATGAAAAACACTAATGAAACATAGCACAGTGTGTTCATATCATGTGCAGTCTAGAATCATGCATAATGTAACAGTGCAACTGCTAACAGCAGGCTCACAGAAGATAATTTACACTTGTTTTCATGGACATGAGGAACTGATCTTTGAAGTTGTCCCTAATGAGATTCTGCTTGGCCCTAACAGCATCCTGAGAGAATGTGCTGGGTTTCTCCCCTGTATCCGGTGCATATTTATAATGCAGAATCCAGACCTATTTAAATTGCACATGTGGGCTGGTGTCTCTTTATGCCATCTCAAAGTCAGATTCTCACAGTGGGGGAAATACCTACTAAAATGTCTCAATTTACCTTCAGGTCTTTCTTGTAATTACCCATACCACCTTTACTAATTACTAAAAGCTACATGAGGGTTAATGAATAAGGTTTCTTTTTTCTTTGTACAGATCAACTCCTAACTTGATTAAGCTGCCAGGTCACTGGCAGCTGTACCACACACTGCAGAAGACACATCCAAAATACAGTCATAAGGCTCCTCAGAGGAAACAGAAATGTAGCTGTGTGAGGCATCAGAAGACTCTACCTCAAAAATGCAAGCAGCAGTATTAGTAAGACAAATAGAAGGCATTTGTTGCTATGCCCTATGTAGTCATCGCTTTAATACTATACCCATCTGTTTTTAAAAGCTCTACCTATTACGAGATATGCAAGAACCATTGAATTAACATCACTGAAATCTCAAATTGCAACTAATGCAGTAGCCACATGGCTTCCTACAACAAGGAGATACTGTGAGACATCTACCGCAAATTGGCAGTGGGTGAAATGCATGGTGTTCACAGAGAACAGACCTCAAATCTGTCATGCTCAAAGAACACAGGCAGTCACATCTGCACTCAAGTGTACACAACCCATGTATGATACTGGACTGCAGAAGTTAGAAAAACATTTTAAATCATTTGCTTAAATGATGCCTAATGTAACATTGGTGTGCAAGTACTCGGAACACTGCCATTAACAAGTATCACTGCCCAATCTGAGCCAGGGTACTGAGCCATGTTTGGCAACAAATTCAGTAAGGACAGCCTAGGCTTTATTTCGTCTTCCATACTTCTTCCAGACATAGCCTCCCATATACCATGGTCCTTGACTATTACTGTTTCAAGTCAAAGTATTCACATAGACTAATGTTAGTTTTCATTTAGAGTAATATACGGAAGTGCAAATGAAGGCAGTTGAGGAAACATTTTCATGCACCGTTCAACTGTTCCTTCTGCAGGATAACAGCCTTCAGGAGGGTGCTAAAGTCAGAATGCTAAGAGTGGCAGCTCCAGCGGCCATGGTTTTAGCTGACACAAAATATACTTAAGCTATTCCATCAGCAAGTCAACATTTTAACTCTTAGTTCTCTGCATTTTTCTGATTGGAAAATAGGAGAGGAAATAAAATCAATAAATTATTTGAACATATTTGTCAGTGCTGTTAATGCCCAAGGAATGCACAGTATATTGTTTAATATTAGATGACTCAGGGGACAGATAGCAGGATACCTGATTTTTCATTTAGAGCTCATTGTCTAAGCTGACCCTAAACAAACAGAAATCCTACCCCCAACAGCTGTTTAAAGCCTTAAAAAAACCACAAAGGACTCTGCTTTAGTTCCTATAAAGATGTTCATGTAACAAAGAACACCACGGCAACTGGCGTTCTCTGAAGAAACTCTAGTTTGAATGGACACAGAGACTAATCTACCCTCCTGGTTCCATGTGAAGTCCCTACCTGGAAGAGACGACAGTAATTTGTGAAGAACTTATGAGGGAATCTCTCACAGTAACTACAATAGCTCTGTGTGCATATGTGGAGAAAGAGAATTTGTTCCCAGTGCACTGTCTGACACTGCTCACAAGCACACTAAGCCCAACAGAAGAAACACTGTAAAGAACAGAGAGAAAAAAGAAAAAAAAAAAAAAAAGTGTCTTTAAAGCCATGAAGTTCTGGGTACAGCACTGAAAGGTTCAAATGCCCCTGCTTTGGTATGTTAAGGTACAACCTCTTGGTCAGCACTACCAACTTAACTTGTGAACAAGTACAAGGAATCAGTCTGGAAGCTCAAAATCTAAAAAAGCTTTTGTTAGGAAAATAATAAAACAGATACAAACCTGAAAGACTCCAATACTCCTGCTGCAGTAATAACACGCCATATATTACTGCTATGCTTCACGCTAGAGGAAGATTGCCTTTACACACATATGCAGACAGTAAAATCATAACAAATGAAATACAGCTGCAGGTGCAAGATGTGCCAAGAACTATGCTTTAGGTCAACATCTTATCTCTGGTTATTTCTGGGTATTTCAGATCATTTATCCATTTCTCATCTTCCATTTATTCTGTATTAGTCACCTCCAGTACATTCCTCCTGCATTTTATTGTACAAGTGTCTGGACCCTAAAGAAATTGCATTTCCTCTTTGGAAACTGATATCCAGAAAATTGCCACTTCTTGTACCAAATCTTCTATAGAGTCCAATGTAATTTGAACTAATTAATCAAAAAAATTTCATCAACTTCCTGACTCTGTGCATTTCAGTTTACAATTTTTAACTCAACACTGAATAAAATGATTCATAAAAGGTCTCTCTCATTCTGCAGAATAATGTCATAAAAACCTTCTAAGAGAAATACTGACTGAAAACAGTGACTCTTCTATACCACAGGATTAAGCAATAGTATGAATGGACTATCAAGGAAACCAGGTGATTCAAAATTAGTTTTCAACCTCAATTATTCCTCTTGACAACCTAGACTGAATGCAAGGATTCTTTTTCAGGAAAATATATCCTTGTATTAATGCTATCTAAAATTAATGAACTTGAAAACAAAACAAAATCCCCCTAAATACAGACCAACTAAATTCCTTGAAAGCAACATCAGGATTTAATTTCTCCACTGTCTCAGAGAAAATGAAGGCTCTACTCTACTTACATACATTTTAACAGCAACCTGTTTTCTTGAAGGCACAGAATTTATGGTAATAGATAACTAGCAACAAATGATGAAAACTCCAAAAGTTAAGGGTCTTCATTTTGTTGCCAATATGAGGTATCAGGTTCTGAAAGGAACAGAATGTGTGATCCTCCCATTAACACAGCGGCACTCTCACAAAGCAGCCATGCAAAGCAGTGGAGCAGAACATTGCCAAAGGTCACAGTGAAAAAAAAAAAAAAGAAAAAATCATACAACACCCCTAGAGGATTATCATCATCATTTTAATTCTCAGAGGGTATCTGAAACTCGTATTACAGTATTTGATCTGTGCAGCCTCATTATACTGACAACACTTCCAGCAGAAAAACTAAGAACTTCATGCATACAATTAAAATACCCTCCAAAAGATCCAAAAAGTTGCAATAGAAGTTGTAACTCTCCCTTCCTAACCCAAAGAGTGTGTCCTACAGTGGAAACTTCCAAGTTATAGAATAATAATGACGGCAGAATAAAATCTGTTTTGCTTGCAACTATGCCTTCCTCTCAAAGCTGCAAACACCGCTGTGTGACAAGCAAAAGATGATGGTAAATCAAACTAATATAAAGAGAAATATAATCAAAATTTTAAAAAAAATAAAAACTTGTAAGTAATTTCAAAGATTACAACTGTGTTCTACATTCGTAACATATAATAATGTATTTGTTTAGTTTTAATTTATTCACCTTTCACCAGGAGGAAAAGTGAAAGCCTGGCTGATTTAAATTTTATAAACTAAACAAACCATAAAGATGAATTTTTTTTCTTCTCTTTAATATCTGTTAATTATCATAACTTTATATGTACGTTGTTAACAATCAGAGAAAATAAGTCCCTGAAAGAACCATAGCTTAAATTTAAGGGAGATGCTTATCTGGCATCTCTAACTGACTGATCCTGTCCCACTGGAAGCAATAAGAGCGTCACTAATCACTGCATCTAACAAGTAAAGGACAAGGCTCCTATTTATTAAATATGCTGGACCACATGAAATTTCAATTCTGAACAATAATTCTCCCCAAATTATGACTTCACCAATTTATAGGGAAGAAAATAACCCTTTGGTAACACTGTTGGCCAAAAGTGAACATGCTTTAAGGAACAAAGAAGCCTAGAGTAATTAAAAAGTAATGACTTTTTTCTTTGTCCTCCCTATATAAAGGAGCCCGAGGGAAGATATACTGGACTAGTAACTTCTTCTGCCCATAAACTGACAAAATAGCTAAACATTTAGGAGTAATGTGCTGACCCTGAAGCTCCTAGTCACTACACTCAATTCCTTATACCAAAGAAATTGTAAACGTGGTAAATAGCAAGTTTCCTGGCTTAGAAATACATCAGATAAAGTCCCTCTATCATACTCCTTTCTCCCTCCCTCCCCCATTCTCTCTCCATCTGCTGCTCTCTTGGGAAGAGAGTGCTACACTTAATGGCTGTGTGCTTTTAAGTCTAATGTGCTGGATATAAGTTAATGCCCAGTACAGTAAGTTGGGGCTCTGCTACAAGGGAGCCTCCAGTACTGTTTCTTTCCTTGTCAACATCCAGTGGAATCTCTGTAGCCCTAATGTCAAGCAGCATGCAAGGAAAAGAGTCTGGGAATATGAAATTTACAACCTGTGATAAAAAATAAATCTTGCAAGATACCACAGAACACAGTCACTGAAATAATATTTTGGTAAAAACAGGAGAGTTCAGATTTTCTTATTTGTCTCTCCCCTCAACATAAAGATTTAAAATTTAGAAAATACACCCATAATAAACAGGGGCATATAAAAACAGGGGCAAGAATTTCCCTGTCAGTGGAGACTACACAGGCAAATTCCATTGACAGCATTCTGACCTGCAAGACCAGAGAAAGAAGTAACATGAGTCTGATCCATCAGAGTTATGAAGTGGATAACTCTATTAGTGGATTACAGGTTGACTTGCTCTCTAGCCATCCTCTCTGCCCCCACTCCAAAAGCTTCAGCACCAGCACACAACACCAATGCTCATCCACCACCTGCACTTTGTTTCAACCAGCCTTCATGCAGCAGATCTCACAAGATACATGCAGCTGATATGCCAGAAGAAATCTTCAGGTTTATGGAGGTTAAGACCAAGCTTTACAGTTAACTCTTCAGCAGATAAATATAATGACTGCAACTCTGGGTACCTAAAGTTTATTGTCTAGAATCCAGACTGGCAGTTTTCTGCTCTAACCACTCGTTACTGCTCCAGGCATGGTATCACCTACTGTACAGGTTACTAGGTACAAGATTATCATACACTTTTTGTTTGAAAAAAGGCATCCAAGTAAAAATCATTCCATGAAGTCTAGTCTCATTTACTACAGGACAGACTATTTGACTTCAGTGTTTCAAATGCACATGTCTTGGTCACAGCTTCCTCATAATTAAAAACAACCCCATACAGCATCACAAAACTTGCCCTCTGCAACGTAAAACCTAAAAATTGCAATCGTAATGGCCCACATCAGAACTGAAAGTAAATGAGTAAAACCTGAATTTCCAAATGTCATGGAACAAACTCTTTATATCTTCTGAAATATATTCTATGAAATACATGCAGGTATATATGCAGACATGCTTACCTCCTTCCTCTATTTTGCACTGCTCTGCACATATACAAATTACAGAAAAGATCAGAAAGCCAGTACCGAGCCTCCTGCAAGCAAATACAATCACGACCAAGTCCATGAAACAACAACTGCATGTGCCAAGTATGATTTAAAACACTAGAAACAAGCAGCCATTTCTTCAAGGATCAAAATGCACTGGAAACCTTTCTAGGGACTTGGAAAACCTGGCATGCATTAAGAGGTGAATGATCTTACCATGTAAGACTGAAGGACTTCCTGTCCAAAACAGGCACTCCACTTTCTCCGGTAGCACACATCACTTGGGGCAATGCAAGAAACAAATCCCTACACCAAACTTTACTGTATCTTCGAAGAAGTAACTTTATAGGCTGCTGTAAGAACTGCATGTTTTAAAGAAACCTCCCTACCTCACTGTATTTCTGTATGCCCAAAGCCATGAATTTTCTTGAGTTATGCCATGACATTTTACAGAATTCAAAATAAAACTAATCAGGTGCTTTTTTGGGGAAGAAGACATACTGGCCTGTATTTCTAGATTCTTCCAGACACCCATGCTATGCACCTCTGGTAGCTCAAGATTGGAAGTATAAACGCAAAAAAAAAACCCATGCAACATTCAGTTCAAAATCGATGTTTTTCACCAATCCTTCAGCCCTCCTGAAATAGCCTTGCATCCAACATAAGTAAACTGCATGTAGTAATTTAGCATAGACTTCTAA
This sequence comes from Piaya cayana, assembly GCA_013389865.1. Lineage (NCBI taxonomy): Eukaryota > Metazoa > Chordata > Aves > Cuculiformes > Coccyzidae > Piaya > Piaya cayana. Next base: position 351,523 of record WAAB01022726.1, read on the forward strand.
ATCCGTATGGTTTACAGGGCTCTCTTTTGCTTATTTGTCCCACAAGTTATTCAAACAAATATTTGCAAAATAAAATAATATGTTGTGTGCTAGGTAGATGTTGGACTTTCCTTGGGCTTGGAATAGTCATTCACCACCGGGGACAGGCTCTCTCACTGCTGCTGGCAGGGAGGACCAGTCTAATTCTGTCACTAGGAGAAAAACAGGAGCCAAATACTCTTTACTACGAGATTTCCAGTATGGAGACTGCAAATTGTGAAAAGTATTAACTCTTCATTGGAAATCTATGCTCTAGAAGTTGTTTCACAAGATAAATTGCACTCTCGCCCTTCAGGCATGACACAAAAGCAAGAATCTGCTAACACAATATCCCAACTGCCTTGACATCTTTTAAAAAAAAAAGACATTGCAAGCTTCCAATACAATATCCTCATTGTAATGTACATCCACCATTTTTCCATAACTACTTCCCAGCAAAGAACGCCCTCAGTGGTCAGTCTCCCTCCAGCACAGAGCACAGTGGTAGGGATAGATGATGTAGAAAGCCTTCCTGCTCTGATCCCATCACAAACCTCCTGGAAGATAAGAACACACTGTATGCGGTACATAGATATGAAATTCCAAGTCAACTGTCACTCAGTATGACTGACCATTAAATGACCTACATAGGTAATACTGTAACACAGAATCTGATCATGTAATGAAAAAATTCATTTGTGGCACTGAGTTACTGGAACAGGCCTTACAATTAAAATACTCATTACCCGAAGGCTTCTTTAAATGATTAATGCAGCATAGGAGAATATTAACATACACATGCATAAAACCCAAACCTTTTTCGTTCTTTGTCGCTCTCAGGGCTTACCACAGGGGACAAACTGACTCCACCAGGCAGTGTTTTTTAACAGCGTGACTTCATCAATGAAGGTGAAGAACTGTCTCCCTCTTCCCATCCTTGCTTGCTGGTTTTACTGGGGAGGTAGCAAAGTGTGTGGTACAAGCAGAAACGAACAGCTGGGGAGCAGCAGGTTCAGTGCTGCTGTCTATCAGGGAATTTCCTCCCTTCCAGCCCTGCAAGTAACCTACAAGCAGAGCTTTTTACAGTCAGACAACTCCTCATCCCACACTGAGGGATTGACTGATTGATTTTGATAGGTATGAAGACTGCTCAGGCAGTCTCTTCCCTCTAGCACTAGAGGTAAAGGGTTTTATCACCAATTTAAACAGACCTGGCTTCCATCTTAGGACAGGGCAATCCAGAAGTATAGTAAATAATAGGGCTATGGTGACAAAAAATATTTTAAACCTATCCTACAATAATAATAATAAGAAGAAGAAGAAGAAGAAGAAGTTGGTATTATTCCTTTTTACAATGACAAAAAGAAAGGTCAGAAACATAATCGATTTTTCAAGAGTTTAGCATATTATGACAATGCTGCATAAACACAAGGGCCTAAATCTGAGTTCTAATTACTGAGTTGCAATCTCTGAACCTTGTATCACCACTGTGTGAACATTTCATATTCAACATGCTCCACTCAAGCATCTCAGAAGAATTTAAATGTAAGTGTATTCTCATTAAAAAGTTTCATTCTCATTTAATGTGTAAAACTTAACTTTAGAACTTATTTTATGCTTAGATTTTGCAAAATCAGTAACTTAACTGTTAAGGTCAGTAGAAATCTTTCATTATTTAAACTCTCACAGACATAGGCACACGCTCTAGTAACACAGTTCTCTTAATGACGGTTAAAATTAGCATCTTTGCAAGGTGGTGTCTATTGTCCTTTTGCAGGAGTATCAGAAAATGTAATCAGTTAATTGCACTCTTCTTGAGTGTGGACTATTTATTTTGGGACAGCTGTAAGGATTCGCAGCCACAGCTGCCAGCCTCACCACCTTTCTGCTGGAACTCCCATGCCACTGCAGGGAGAGCTCAGCTGCTCCAGGGCAGCTGCTGAATGCTCACTGCTGTCAGCTTACTAAAACCAGGTTTTACTTAACTCACCAGGTTGTGAACTGCTGCATATTGGTAGCCACCCATGCAACTGAGGGACCAGTGAGAGAAAGGAGACTAAAACTGCATAAAGGTAAGCTGAGCATGAGCCGTGACCCCAGTAAAAATCCCCGTGTCCAGAAGTAAGGCTCAAGTTTTAACTACATTCATTCAACGTGTTTATCTTTTCATTAGTAGAGCTTACATGTAACTTAACTGTTTGAAGGAGAACTAGTTTTTTATTTATTTAGAAAAATAAGTAGCGAAAAAGAATTTAGGTGGTCGTGAGCTACGTACGTTTCTGTAAGAAATGTTCTTAATGAACTCAGCAACAATTTGCATCAAAATGATGATCCTCATCACCTGAAACAATCTGCCCAGTCACAGGCAGTATAGCTAACCAGCTTCAAACTGAATCTCTGTAGTCTCTCCACCAATATTATCACATGTATGAACTCCACTATTCTGTAAATGTCAAAGGATTCCCTATTCTACCAATGCCAGCTCTCTCCCCTCCCCCTAAATATCACACACCTGATACGAAACAAAAGTTGAGGATATTACAAATTAAATGCATGATCTCCCGCTAGTCTCAGTGGGAGTTTATAAAACCCATCAAATGCAGGATGGTTTCCCAAACAAAAAAAAATATTAAAGATCCTATTTCTCAAGGTTAGTAGTCTAATAAGGTCTCTGGGATTTACCAATTTAAGGCTTCATCACAGTTCAATTTTTTTCTTATATGATTATTCAGTTACATTTTTGTATTACTACTATTATTATATATACACATTTACACACCTTCATATATTTAAATACTTTTTTCAACTCTATATGCATAGTTCCACTAATATAAAATGCTGTTTATACTCCTTGTTTTAAAATAAGAATATCCTCATAGGGAATTACTGCAGTACAGAAAAGGCAGTAAAATTATATAGTTACAGATTGTTCAATGTATCTCCAGGTATGCATAAACTAATTTAGAAGACTTTTGCTCTGGCACAGAAACCACTTTTTTTTTTTTTTTCTTACTCCTTTACTATTGATTTAAACCACACCAGAGTTTTTACTCTATGTATCCTAAAAACAAGCACCAAGCCATTCTGGTGAGCCCAGAGGCAAGCTAGTGAACTCCTCCAAAAGGCTCAGCCTGCAGCAGCTTGGGCTACAGCTAATTTACAGCCATCAATTTCCTTCGCCCTCCCCACCTGGCCCAGTTGAAACAGGCATTTTAAACGACAAATATACAAAATTTATTTCACTTTTGTTTGGTTGGTTTTTTTCCCTGAAAGTAAATGGTATGTTGTACCCAAACAGAAAGATTTTTGTCTCTGGTTAAAACTCAATATTTTTCCATCTGGGTTTGTTCTATTTCCTTTCCACTGGACTAAGGAAAACAAACAGGTGAGACAGGAAGGTTCTACGAAACTAAGCCTTAGTAATTCCTGGTAAATTGAAACTGTTTAAAGAGGCTGTCCTAAAGATGAGGAGTTGAAATAAGAAAGTAAAAAAAGAGAACATCCTAAGCAAATGACAGATATACTTGATGAATCCAATTACCTTCTAAGTTCAGTAATTTTTACTTTTTTCCTACTGTTTGCTTAAGATAGAAATTCTCTCTATCCTCTCTCCTCTGAGGCTGCAGTTTCACAGAAGGATGCCTCCAGCAGCTCCTCCCACAGTTGCTCATCCTGCACTCCACTGCTGCTCCTGGTATCCTTGGCACTACTGTCTATGGCCTCATACAGAACATCTCAAGGGACCTAAAAAGGCTTACAAGCCTTTTTTTTTTAAAAAAAAAAAACCACCCACCTTTATAATACTTGGCAGCCCTAAACCAAACGAGCAACAAGCATTTGCCTCCCTAAGTCACAATTCCTGGCAAAACATGGGAAGTTACGAAGACTTGTGGAAGAATAATCATCATTAAGACGTAAAGGCAGGCACACTATAATTGTTATTATTTTGTAGCTGCCCTTCAAAGCAGGGAACTAAGGTGATGTAGTTAATTAAAACTAACTGAAAGTAAACATGACTAAGCATTCATATACAAACATTTCATAACATCTTCAGAAAATAAGTGAAACCTGTGGTGGAAGCACTACTTCAAGATAACAAAAAAATTAACATTGTATTCCTTTACCCAAAATAATTGTACAGTATCTTTAGAACACTTGTTCAAACATTAATTTGTAGAGAAATAAAACACCTCAACTGGACAAACCGATTTAAAATTTGATCAGAGCCAAAGTAACTGCCAAAACTGCTGTCACAGCCACCCCAAGAAAAGGGAGCTTCCACATGCTGTTATTTTCCATATAGCACACTTCAACAGATGCGTCAAGAAGTGCTGGTGTAAAAATACAAACAAAGATGATATCAAAAGAGAACTGTACCCCTGCTGCTCAAGCTACATGACACTGTCATGTGAAAGGCACAAAATGGAAGCGGAAGAAAAAGCACAGGACACGTGTCCCATGAAACCAGCAGTGGAATGCCAGTAGTGTCTTAACCACTAGGTTTACACTGATTGCATTCTACAGACTCGCCATTTACTTTGTATGAGAGTCAAGCCCAAAGGATACTGTAATCAGAAATGGCTCAGTATATGCCAAGAACCCAGTTTTCACCTCTGCATGTGAAGATGCATACCCAGAAAGAAATTACTTTTAAAAACATTATTTCCTTTCATAAAGAACATTGTCCTTAAGCTGCACCCAGACAGTAATTTGTGGCATGCAGCAGGACCCCGTAGCAACATACTGCCCTGCTAGTCACATACATGTTGTAATGCTCAGCTTCTGTGTTGCTTGATTCATTTTTCATCATCACATGATTTTTTTAATATTTTTTTCACTAGAGGATAAAACCTCCACAAACTCCTTCTTAAAAGAAAGGAGGAAAAAAAAAACCAAAACAACAAAAACAAACCAATGTGTGCATTATTTTAAGACAGTGAAAAAAGAAAAGCAGACTGTAAAACCAAATCAGATCAATCAATCCTGGCAGCTGCAACAAAGTGGCACTAGCAAAGATACAACAGGGTACAAAGATCACAGTTTCCATGCTAACTGCTTTCCAATTTTCTGTTCAGTTTTCATGCTTGATGACTGCATATTTCAAAAAGCCTTCTATTATAAAACACTGGGAAGACAAGCAAGGACCCCTTCTGAAGCCCTCACACACTCTAGCCTCTCCTCCCCAGAAACAACTCTACCACTCTCCCCAGAACACACCCACAGCCATCGTCGCATCTTCACTTCCCTGCTTTCCTCAATCTACAACTCTACACACCTGGTTAGATGCCATCATTTCTTCATGAACAGGTTTTCTAAAATTCATCACGTGCTATCTGTCTAAATACCTACAGCTGAACTCACCTCCCGCACAGCACCATTATTTTCTTTGCTTCCACTGTATATCTGAGCCTAATTCCCTTCCAATTTTTCTGTTTTGACCTCGCTTTCAGTATGCCATATCCTTCCTCAAAACCAAATTACTGATTTTAAGAAAGCTGCAATATTCCAGTGAAAAAAACTTTAAAATCCTGTCACTATATTGTAAATGATACTTTCACTATTTATTTCAGTTATACAATCCCTCTAAACAAGTAAAATACATCTGTCAAGTCAACATACTTTCCTAGACACACAAATCATTAGGGAAATAGCTGTATAAATGTTTGTGAGCTTTTGAAACAAAACATAAGTAATCGTTAGTGTTGAATGCCACCCTTCCTTGGTCCTAACAGCAGCCCCCAATGAAATGAGTCAGTAAGAAGGGGTTCTTTAAAATTGGTCTCTAAATTTCTTTTGTTTGTTTGTTCTGAATTCTTTCTCTACATAGAGAATAGTCAGAAGTGCAGCCTGGAGCGCAAAACATGCCATGGAAATTTGCTGACGAAAGGTCTGAAAAGTGAATCAAGAAAATGACGTATTTCTAAAAGAAGAGTTACATCATCGTTGCACTAATAAATCAAATTTAACAGATGAAAACTTTTTCCACCTTGAAAGGTCACATGCACAACAGACACTCCAGCATCCTTCCCGAAGTTGCCTTTAGGAAGATTGTAACCACATGAAATCCTATTAGAAGGTGCTGAACTCCGACATTGTGACTCTTCCGGCAGGCTTCTACATAACAAAAATGCGATGAAGTTCCATACAACTTTTCCCCCTCTTATTATGCAAAATCCTTATCAAATTCAATAGTGTGACATCGTTCAAAACCCTGACTAACAATGGCACGCGGGAGGTCAAGAGATGCCGTCTTTGTTTTAGTTCCACGTGATTTTCACTCTATTAATGTAAAAAGAAAAAGAACCTTCACAAAAATAACCGATAAAGATCAAACCTAACTAAACAAAGGGAAGGAAATTCAGAGTTAAAGCTGGTACTTAGCTCTCCACACAAACCATTGTGCCTAGGTCACACAATACCCAGGAACAAGAAGGTGAGGCAAGAAGCCTTCAGCTCCCCACTTCCCTTGCTTTTATTGGTTTAAGGTCGGGCCAGGGATGTCGTTTTAACGCCGTTATTCCTATTTCTCGGGAAGAAACGCCGGGACTCCTTTATGCTGCGGGTTGCGAGTGGAATGCGGCATGCGGCACACGTTCCACTCGCAACCAGGAGGACAAAGGATTCAGTGATGGGGGGGGGGGACAATTAGTCCAAATTAGGCCTATTTTGCAGCTGAGTGTAAGGGCTGGGGGAAGGGATCTTAAATTTTAAAGCCACGGGTCCCTCGGGCGAGTTAAAGTGAGATCAGTGAAGCGACAAGTCTTGGGAAACGCACCCTCGGAGTCACCGCTGGGGCAAGTTCCAGGCAGAGCGAGGGGATGGAGCAGGGTTTCTCCAGCACCCCAGCTAAGAAATTCAATAACCGTCTCGCCCGTTAGACCAATTTTTCCAGTTTTCAGCCCACTCCTCCCAGTTCCAAGGGATGCTCAGGCACACAGGAGGGCACACACAAAGGCAGGATACTCACATGTGCACGTGCGGAGGCTGGAACCTGCTCTGATTGATGTTGTAGTGTGTAAACGCCTGCGTTGGGTTGGAGCTGTATTCATCCACCGTTATGGTAACTTTGCCTTGTGAAGGAATTCCATGAGCCATCCTTCCTCCTTATGGACATGAGCAGCTCACAACTTCCCAAGGCCAGGAGCGAGGCAGGGCATCGTGTTCCAGGAGGCTCCCGACTCCGAGCAGCTCCTCATCAACTCCACAGACGTCTGCCAGGAGAGAAAGACAACACACACCACTATAAATTGGAAGGACATGTAAGCACATGCAGACTCTAGCATTTCCCGATTTCCATGCAAAGATCCTTTTTGGTATTTTTGATGTACCCATCACTCAACTCTCTAAGAATTACTAGTCACATATCTTTTTTTAAAATTATGTCATCATTTAACTCCGTCATCATTAAATACATCCAAAGGATAAACGCTTAAAATAAGGGTTTATCTTCAGAGGGTGGAGAATATCTGTGTTGAAAGCCCCGGTTATATACTCAACATTTACTAATCTTGATTTTAAAAACATCTTGTGCTAATGGCAACCATGAAAATTAACAAGTGAACCCAGTTACCCGAAGGACAAATGGCTTTCCACAAATGCGCACGCTTGTCTTCAATGCCCTGTTGTAGCTATAGGAAATAAGTTACACCTCAGAGATGCAAAGCAGAAAATCTTACAGTTGCATAGGCAAACGTACACCCAAATATCTTGGAGTCCAAGTATTTATCTTTCTAGTATCTAGACAACATTAACAGAACATCTACATATGTTACAGTGCACTAACAATGAAACTGGTTTGGATTCATCACCAGACAGTAATGATTTATCTGACAGACTTAAGTGCAATTTTATGCATAAATATTTCTGCGTAAGGTTAACGGAACATGCTCTTCTCTCTATATTTCACTTCTTCAAAGTGCTCTTAAACATATTGTGCATCAATACTGGATACATTCTATAACACAAGCATAAACCCAATAGCCAGAACTCCCAAACCTGATCTCTACTGAGTCCCCCGCACAGAGTCTGAGCTTCAATTTCTTCAATTGATAAACCGAGGAAACCTCAGCTGCTTTCCTTTCAGAGGGACTTTGTAAAAATTGATAAGCTGATGCTCAAAGAATACTTTCAAGATGAGCAACTCTTTAAAGGCCCTACTTAGGAGACAGATGTTCAGCTGGGATGCGCCATCCTAGCTGCAAGGACTTGCATGAAGCCATGGCTCTTCGCCATCAATTGGTCCCCTTTTAGTTGCCACATGCAACACTGATTTTTTCATATCTGGTGTGTAATTCACAAAAGTAAATCAGTGCTTACTGGGAAGACAAAGAGATAGGAAAGAGAAGAAAATTACTTGAGCCCTGAACATCAAAACTAAGCAGTATTTTTCCAATGTGATTTTCCCAGACTTCTCTTAGCTCCAAGATATAAATGTGTTTGCCATGTGTAACATTAAACAATTGGAATCTTTGATTTGTATTCAAAATATATTTTTAATACAAAGCCTAATTTCCAGTTTGGCATGAAGCACGATAAAAATGCCCTGCAAATGGCAGATGGTCTGCTATAGGCCATTTATTTTACTATTTTACAACCTCAGGCCTATGCAGGCTTCCATATGTTAGTTGGGTTAAGACATTCTGCAACCTTCATTCCAGTAATTGGCTTCCATCCTTCATCTTCTTTATTATTGGAGGAAAAAAATATGAAGATGAAACTAAACCGTAAAGTTCCCATTTAAAAACAAAGTCACTAGTGAGACATTACAACTCCCTAACCGAGGTTATAGTCTGGTCTTTGCGCTAACCTTCTCTACTAAGCATAAGCACAATAGTTCCAGGAGTAAAAATTAGCAAGGTGATCTTTCCTAAGCCAAACCTTTGCTGTGTTAGACATGATGTAAGATGTGTGCAACAACCACTTACGAATTGTAGTAGTTACCATACCAAGTCTGCAGCTGTTTCCTTAATTTCCCTTACAATTATATTTTAGTGTTATTTTGCATAACAGTAAAACACAACACCTGCTTCAAACTGCAGTCCTGTTCCAAGTACTGTAATTCTTTTGAGATAGAAACTACCAAGAGTGTTCGACACAGAGCAGCATAATTGCCCAGCACTGAAAAGTAAATACAAATGAAAACATTTCTCCTGTTAAGAGAAATGACTGTCATTAACTAGAATGTTAGCCATGAAAGCTCTCAGGAAAAAAAAATATCCAAGTTTTTCTTTTACACAGCAAGAACTTCAGCATCTGCATAATTTAAGAAGTAGAGTAAAAATTACATGCCCAATGTTATTTTTTCACAATTAGAAGCTACCATGTAAACCAACACGTTAAATCATCAACAACAAAAATGCTTGGGCTTTCAGAAAAGCTAAATAATGCTATTTTCAGTAATCTAACACAAGCAAGGTCAGAACATTACATTTCATATTATAGTTTACTCTTGGAAAAAAAATCCAATTTGTTCATGCGAGTGAATTATACATAAAGATAATAAGCATTTTATACAAGGTTTATAACAATTCATGTTACAGAAAGAAATTACAACTAACTGGCATAAAACGAATGGCAAGAGGATACTTGAATAGCCGCATTAAATACTTTAAAGTTGACTTTCAGTAAGATTGTAAGTATATAAACTGCAATTGCTTCCACTGTTCCAATCTTTAATCTTAAGAACAAATCTCTACACTTAAATTAAGACAGAGCCGAACAAAGCATCCTTGTAAAACGAAATTCAACCACAAATGATGGACTGCGAAAAAAGTAAAATTTGAAGCTGGCTCCTCTGTCAATTCCCTGATTTCCATTTAGTGCTCCATGGAGTGCTCAAGCTCACCTACCAGCAGTATCTTAGATTTTAGCTTCTTTACTGGAAACTTCTCTGAGGAAAACATCAAAAAAGAAGCCAAACACTTCAAAACTTTAAAAACAAATTTATTTTAGGCCCCAAGAGAAGGCTACTTTGAATCACTACCGCTCTTCTTTCTCCAGCTGCAGCCACTCTTCGAGGATCACATAGGGGAGATGAGTACAAAAGAATCAAAGTTGCATTATTTTTCACATCGACCAAGTAAAACAAGGTGTAAAAACTGCTCCGCAAGACGTGGAAGATGCAAGTATGGTTGTATTAAAAACCTAAAGGAAGATTTTTTTTTTTTCCAATGTATGGCATTTTTCCCCAAGTACAGCCGATATCCTGGGAGCAACAAACCTTTTCCAGCGTGGCTCCGCACCGACTGCGAGGCAGGGGATGTGCTATTGGAGACATCTGCTCAGTTTTACAGGTAGAAACCAGCACTTTTTCATAAAAGGGCTGGCACAAAGTTGGGCGCAGCCGATTTCACAGCAGCCTCCTCCTGCCGTGACACAAAACTCTCTCAGGATCCGCACCGAGAAGTGGTTTTAAGGCGCGACGTTACATTTCTCGGGGAGCCACACAAACACGAGCCCTGCGTGTGCACAAGCGGAAAACGTATTTCCACCCCCCTCAAAATAAAATATTTACGCCTTCCTCATCTGCATTTCAAACATTTGCCTTCCGGTTGTGGAAGGGGGGGGAAAAAAATTTTAAAAAAATATGAATGGCAGGAGGCGGAAAGGGTTAATCCCGTGTCAAAAGCTCCCGCTGACACATCCACTGTCCCGACAGTGTCACCGCGACCCGACACGCCGCATCCCCACACCCCCCCCTCACTCCGCATCCCCCAGCGCGGTGATTGAGCAGCTGCCCCGCCGGCCCCGCGATGCTGCGCGCAGCTCGGGGGTGAACTCCGCGCTCCAGCCTGACCCCCCGAGCCCAAGGCGGAGGCAGGGGAGCCCGACCTCCTTCTTTTCCCACCCCCCTGCGCCGGTACCTGGGCTCCCCGCCGCTCCCACCTCCGCCGGCTCCCGGGCCGCCCCGGTCGCGGCCCCGCGGGGCGCCGGGCTCGCCCCCCCCCGGTGATTGATGGCTCCGGGTGGCCAATGGCCCCGTCCCGGCGTGTGCCGCAGCCCCCGCCCCGCTTGCCACCGAGGGGGCATTTCTGCAATTGCCAGACGATACGTGCCACGGCGCACAAAGTTCGCATCACCCCCCGGCTGCCACGGAACAGAAATTAATTTTTTTGGCTGGGGGGGGGTGGGTGGGGGGTGATGCTCGCGGGAGGGACGCGATAAACTCCACCGTGGGCGAGCCGAGGGGTGGGAATTCCCGCTGGATTCTTTATTCCGGCGATGCCAACCTCGCCCCCACCCCAGAAGCTCTGCAAGTGCTTCAGGCCTCCGGGATCAGGGTTTCGAAGCGAAACGGAGAGGGGAAACTCCGCCGGGGAACGGCGAAGCGTTACCCGCGTTACTTTTGCAGCGTGTGCTCCCCCCCCCGGCGCGCACACACACACACACACACGGAGACACACACACCGCCCCCTCGTCGCCCCCGGGGCTGCCGCTCGCCCGCTGGCCCCAGCCCGCACAATGCTGACCGGCCTACGCCCCCGGCCGCTCGCAGGGCGCCCCCCGAGCCCCGGGGCCGCGGGCAGGAGCGCGGAGGGCAGCGGGGGCACGGCCGGGGGGGAGCGGGGCAGGGCGGGCNTGCGCGCAGCTCGGGGGTGAACTCCGCGCTCCAGCCTGACCCCCCGAGCCCAAGGCGGAGGCAGGGGAGCCCGACCTCCTTCTTTTCCCACCCCCCTGCGCCGGTACCTGGGCTCCCCGCCGCTCCCACCTCCGCCGGCTCCCGGGCCGCCCCGGTCGCGGCCCCGCGGGGCGCCGGGCTCGCCCCCCCCCGGTGATTGATGGCTCCGGGTGGCCAATGGCCCCGTCCCGGCGTGTGCCGCAGCCCCCGCCCCGCTTGCCACCGAGGGGGCATTTCTGCAATTGCCAGACGATACGTGCCACGGCGCACAAAGTTCGCATCACCCCCCGGCTGCCACGGAACAGANGCTGCCGCTCGCCCGCTGGCCCCAGCCCGCACAATGCTGACCGGCCTACGCCCCCGGCCGCTCGCAGGGCGCCCCCCGAGCCCCGGGGCCGCGGGCAGGAGCGCGGAGGGCAGCGGGGGCACGGCCGGGGGGGAGCGGGGCAGGGCGGGCAGCGCCGCGAGAAAAAAAAGCCGCCCAGGCTGCGGGGAAGGGTTTGGCGACCCGACCCGACCCGGCGGGGGAGGCGGAGAGGAGCGGGCGGAGAGGAGCAGGAGGGCAGTTCTCCTTATTATTGTTTGCAGAAGGCTGTCCCCGGCGCCGCCCGCCCGCCTCCACTCCCCCCCCATGACACGGCAGCTCTCTCCCGCCGCTTTGTGCCGCCCCGGGGCCACTCACCTCGCTCCCTGCGCTCCGTCCGGCTCGGGGATGCGCCGCTGCTCAGCGGGGCCGCTCCATGGGGCGGCGGGGGCGCGGCCGGGGCAGAGCCTGCGCCCGACCCCGCGGCGGCGCCCGGCGGCCTCGGCAGCGGTGCGGGCGCTGCAGTGAGCGGGGCTGCCACTGGGGTCAGGGAGCAGGAAACGCGGCGGCTCCACACACACACACACAGACTCACAGGGCTCCTCCCGCCGCCTCGCACTTCACCCCCTCCCCGGGCACGGAGGGAGGAATCGCTGCCGCCTTTCGCTCCCCCCCTCCCGCCGGGGTCGGGGGCAGCGCCAAGGGCGATGCCCGCCGGGACCCCCGGGGCAGCGCAGCCCGCGCTCGCCTCTTCCCGTGCCCGACGCAAATAATAAAATAAATAACAACAATTAAAAAAAAAATAAATCCTCGAGACGGGTGTTCACGTCTTCCCCCACCTTTCATCGCTAGGTATTAATGCTCCGCTCCTTGTGCAGCTCGGCTAACCCCAGCAAACATAAAGAAACAACCGCTGCGGGGTCAGCCTTTGAGGCTCAACATTGTCTCAGGGTAATTGGGGCTTTTCCGTAGGGAGGTAGCATCAAGGAGGTTGCAGTCGTCTTTTTGTTGTTGTTTTGGGTTTTTTTGTCTTTTTTCTTTTTCTCCCCTGAAATCCACGGCTGTTCTGTCAACAGCCACAATAGTAACAAAGTAAAGATTAGAAGTGTTTGTTCTTTTACTTTCAAGACAGCAAACGGAAGAGACTTCCACAGTCAGACACTTAGAGCGGGGAGGGGAAAAAAAAAAAAAAGGAAAAATTACAATTAATTCAGAAAAATCAAGCTGAGAGAAAACAAAAGCTCCTAACAGGCCTCTAAGAATAAGAGACGTCCTACGTTTTTTAAAATAAGTAATTTTGACTCTGGCCAACCTTGAGATATGCATGGCAACTAGGCAGGTTTTTCTTTGTTGTCGAAAACAATAAGAAAGGTCCCCAGTATTGCCAGACAGAAGTCTATAAGGATGGATTATCCTGTTTAGAAGCATGACAAATTAAGAAAATTCAACCTGAAAAAGATTAAACAGCACAAGTTTTCTCCAAAATTGATATTAGACCTTTTAGTCTGATTTTTTTTTTTTTTACTATTGCCGTTGTCCATTTTAGTAGAAGTAAGCACTGTGAACCACCAAAGGAAAATTCCTGTTTCAGACAAAATGGCCCACGGATGAGTCGTTCTCCTCACCAAATCAAAGCAACATTTCCAGGGAATCTTTGCCTGGAATGGAGTCTGAGACCACAGTCTTATAAATATTTTTAGCTGACTTACTCTGACACCGATGCTTCTACTGGAACAAGGCAGAGAGCAGGGTGAGGATGTGAGGACACAGAGTGGACAGGATAGCTTTGCTGGAACCACTGCCAGCTTGAATGTGAAAATGTGGAGAGGGGGAGCGAGGAGGAGCATGTTTGATCCTGAACCTGCAGTTGCAGCAGATGGACTTTTCTTGTATTTGTATTCTTGTAATTTCATGTCTTTATGCCACACCTAGATCCCCCAGCACTACAAAAATGAGCTTTTTGGATAGAGGAAGAAACAGAGTGAAAGCCTGGATAGGTGACTGGACTGGGAATTAGGAAGCTCAAAGACTTTCTCTCTGATAGTTTGTATGATGAGAGACAAATCAGATGTTACTCCAGTGCCTTGGTGTCCCGGTATTGAAATAAGCATTTACCTAATTCCCTAGTTCTTACAAAAAGCAGGATATGTGACCTGAAAGTTAGCGGTACTCGAAGTTTGCTCAGATTAACCCAGAGTGGGACACACATCTGGATCATTTTTCACAATAGTAAGTGTTCAGTAACAACACCAAGCTGTAATACCATCACTGAGAGCATTGCTTTTAATATATGACTTGACAAACTCTGAAACATTTTCTGTCACAAGCACATAACAAAACTTTTCCTTTTTACAAACTGTTTGCTGCTTCCCTGAGAACAGAATGCTTCCCAAAGATGTACCCACTCTCAGAAGGGGCTGGCCTTGGACTTGCTAAAAGAAAGAAAAAATATTTTTCTTGAATTGATTAAAGAGTTTTCTGAGGAAGAGAGCTACATTTTCTTGACTTTCTTCACTAACTCACAAGAGCAGTACCAAAATGCAAATCTGTAAGCACAGGAAAAGAAATCATCTTTATTTTGGCCAGAATGTGTATTGATTAATACACACTTGACTAGAGGATTTCAGAGATAAATTTGAAAACTTAGAAAGTAAACAAGCTGTTTCTTGTGAGTGTCACAGGACTGATTTTTCTAGTTGGGTGAAATTCAAAACACTGAACAAGCAGCTTTTGTTTACTTTAATACTTCCTATCAGTAACGTTGGAAGTGTATGTTCTACACAAAACCTTAGTCATGTTCAGAATTTGCTCTGGATTTTGGATTCCAAGTGAGTATCATCAAACATGCAGATGCAGCAGATTTATGTTAAAAATTGTAAGACACTGTAGTATCACAAAAAGCATACAAATTCTTTGACATCTATTGTGTCATCTCTACTACACTTCATAGATACCACTGTCTCCAGTTTCTGCAAAGCACAAGAAAGAGCTAACAACTTTTGAGACACACATGAAGTAGTCCAGAGTGAATGAACCATGGACACTCATTTCATTTTACTCTTTACTTTGGGAAGAATCTTCCCTATGTATCCATGAATCAATACAAGAAAGCATTATTTGATGTCCAGCTCCGAGAACTTATTAAAGAATAAGATTTTCTGGGTGATCTTTTACAGACAATAGAATTTTAAAAAGCCCTAAAAACCTTTGAAAATGTCTCATGACATCGGTCTATGGTTATAGTACTGTACCTACAGGGATCCTACCTGGTCAGGATGTACGCATCGCGCTGTGCATTTACTGTGCTTCACAATTTGCTGCATGTTGGTCATGGAGGGCGCACTCAGAGTAAGCAATGTCAAGAATATTCCATAATCTGACCAAAGGAGGGAAGACATGATTACAAGGCTGTCTCTCACTGTAGATAATGATCAACAATACAACTTTAAGGGTGTTTCCACAGCTCTGTTTCCCCCCCTCTGCCACTTCTGCTCCTCAAGGAGACCAATAACACTGGAAGAACAAATTCAGTTTTTAAAAAAGCCTCCTTCCAGAAAGAAAAAAAAGGGGTTTTAAGGCAGATTAGTTCCTCAGTCTAGTCCACAGCACAGTCTCTAGAACACTTAATAACACTAAGTGCCACCGTCTGCAGTGCAGGACCAAGACCGGCACAGGGTATGCCACAGTTTCAGAAAAAGTTAGGCTAGTGTTTCACACTGTTTCAGTTTGAACACGGTAGCATGGGGGACATTGTTAGTTTGTTTTAATATATGTATTTTCTCAATTGTTTTAGCCATTTCAAGACCATAGTATCAAGGGTTCTCATTTGTATTGCAAAGAGAATTCGCCTTCAGCCTGCCAGACTAGGGCGTGCTGGCAGGCTAGTAAATTACGTACAGTCCTAGACAATGTACATTTTGATATGTTAACATTTTAAGACAGTGAAGTTTGGCTCAGTGGACACGCACTGGTAGCAATCTACACCAAAAGTCACTGAACTGACTATATTTCAATCTAGACCACTGCAAATCTGCAAGAAACTCTATCTTAACAGGCTTGTTCCCCTCATTAAAGTAAAAATTCTTCTGTTACTGTGGAACAGAAGACAGCTGGAGAAAACTGTGTTAGTTTAGGCTTCATGCCCCACTGAGCAGATACTGCATTCCAAAATTGCAGAATATAGTTGGATAGAGTAAAAATTCTCAGTTGCTCTCGTCTTCTTTTGTAGCCCATAATTCAGACAGCATTTGGTTTGCACACTGGACATCAACGTGAAAACAACAGTGAAGTGGAATATTAGATATAAAATCCCCCTGGAGTATTAGATATTAACTAAACAAACAAAATAAGAAAAAAAAATAGGATACTAATTCTGAAGATGCCAACTAAATGTTTTTTTAGCTGTTGGACCATTTTTTCCATTTTGAAAATCACAAAATGTAGTAGCTAATTAAATCCTAAAATCTGGATTTAAGAAAACCTGCCCCTTTGCTTTTAATTTTGTGTAATCTCTATGAATCTCTGGCTTTTTCTTTCGCAAATATGGCCCCATACACTAACCTGTTCAATGCTCCAGCAAACACTGCATCTTCAGGACGAATCCGTGGTCTCTCCATAGAAGCGTGCCAGCTTTTTGAGGAAAAGGACAATCACCAAAAGGAAGTGAAACCTGGACCCTGTGTCAGAATCTGCACGTTAGAGGAGCATGTTATTATAATATTGGGAGTGCATCAGGTAAGATTACTGAAGGAAATACTACTAGTTGTCCTCTGGGCATTCTTTTTCTATGTGATGGACCAGGACACTGTCACAGGATAATGGTTGCCTGCTGCCTTGCCCCTATTAAATTAAATTAAATATTTGATTGAAACTTTGCTACTTGCTACTTTGTAGAAAAAGGAAGTGATGCGAGAAACTGTAGGTGAATAATTTGCCCTTCTAAAAACTCCCAGTGTAGCTGCTCATCAGTGGTTTTGGTTTTGAAAATATCACCCAATATTCTTTTTTAAGAGTTGAGAAGTAAGTATGGGTGATATATTCCTTCATAATTGAATATGCAATGACTTCAGTTTTTTACACACGTAAACATGCAAATATTGTTTGATGCACAGCACTTATTGCACAGACATTTCTGCAGGAACTCCCAGATAGTGAAGGTTCAGGGCACAAAAGGTTTTTGGTGTTCACTTTCTGGTCAATGGGCTGTGGCGGGGAATACACAACTGTGAAGATAATGTGAGGTGTTAAAATATCCTACTTATTGAAGATCAGTTTACCTGTTTAGAAAAGGCAGGTGCTTTTTTCCTCAAGTGGTCGTTTCATCGCTTAATTGGTCTACAATGCCTTGAGCCAAAGCCCATGCGTGAGAAAACTTTCAGTTATTTCAGCAGTTGTTCAGGCACTTGAAACTCATTGTACCAAAAAATTCCAAAACTTGAAGTTCTGTGAGGAAACAGGCACCTAGTACTACAATGAAAAGCATTAGAGACCTCTCTTCTCAAACTTCAATTTATTCAACAACTTTCTTCCTCTTCATCACATAGAAAATCTTATCCTGTGGCAGACTCTGCCCACACTACTTTTCCATTCCTGGATATGAGATGAACTGTGTCCCCATGAGTTTTGAGAAGCCACAGTGATATCAGACAGCTCCCTGTCTATGTTCTTCCTCTACCCAAGTCCTTGTGGCTTTAGACAGAAGATTCTGTGGAATGGGTTTGTATGGCATTGAACGCATTCTGCAGTCTCAATGAATTAAAATTCTGCAGATGGAGAAAAAAATCTTTTTATTCCTGAGAGAAAGTCAGGACTAAAAGTTGTGTACAAAATTCTCAACATCAGTTAAAATTCCGTAAGTAAACTGCAAAACTGAAACAGAATTTAGCTCACCATGCAAATAAAGTGATTTACATGGTGGAGCAGAGGACAAAATTTTACTCTTATGCTAACTTGAAGGGTTTTGGTTTTGAAGTCTACAGATTTAACTGCAATTTATCCACTGATAGTGATCATTGTCAACAGTTACTCAGGGTTAACGTCTACATCTAAACAAATAGGCACCAAGGCTTCATTTCATGTCTTCCATAATTACCTTTATGCTTTTGGAAGACATTTAGAACCATGGTCTCTACATCTACTTTCAGATTATAGACTCTCAATTACCTTTGGGTCAGGAGTGTGGTCCCTTTATAGAAAATTGTAGGGAACTGTAGGATGAACATAATGGAAAGCCTTTAAAGGGATGAGGCATTTCAACAGGAAGATATTTCCAATTTGAGCATGAAGTTAAGAACAAGAGTCCCTGAAGAAAGGAAAAGACTTTCACAGTCATTCTCAGGAGTCTGGGCACTTTGAATGTCCCCAGTAACACTACTGATCTGAAGGTTCATGTAAACCCAGAGCCTGAAGCCAAAAGCTTTTTTATGTGATAACTATCACAGTTAGCAAACCCTTGTACAAAAAATACAGCTCAGGATGCTTATGAATCCACCCATTCTGTGGTGGAAGAGCAAAGATTGAATTCACATGCAGTGCTTTCTAATGTATGATAGGCTTCCAGAAAGAAATAGATACAATCTTACTGTATACTCTTTGGTTAATATTAATTTTTATTCCTTGATTTAACATTTTAAAGTCAATATTCCATAGTCATTATTGTCTAGATTTTTAATGCATACTGGCTGAAAACACTTGCTGAGAACTAAGGGATTCTACACTCCTTGTCTCAGACATCTGAGGAAAAAAAGTGCTGTATTCCAGTTATTGTCTAGCAGTTGAGTTCAGTGTTGGCAAACTGGTCCCTGCAAGTCTTTGAGGCATATGGAAATTGATGATGAAAGTGTCGAGTATAACTAGAAGTATAATTTGATGAAAACTGAAGCAGTGAACTGTGAGAAGCTGCTAAATCAGTGTCATCAAACTCTGCTTGAAAAATAATGAAACGGAAATACCACTAGGACACAAGAAATGTAGGGTGAGGACTCTGGCACCAGAGAGTAAATACAAAAATTAAGAAAGCATAAAACATTGCTTTAATTGTTATTTTTGAAACACAAGCCTAAAATACAATGCAACATTCCTGTCCAAATTCACTTTACAGAAACAGTGACATCATGTCTCCTCTAAATTGTTCAAGCTCAAATCTTGGCACAAGCTCTCCTGATAGAATACCATGTTTGGCCCTGGCACTCCTGCCTGTCTGCCTGTAACCATGTGCAGAATAAGAACAGCACAGTGGCCAATGCAAATCCTAGTTATAGCTCAAGTCCCTTGGGGCAATATAAAAAGACCAAAATAGAAAACATATTACAGTTTTAAAGCAATAATATTGCTAAGGAATATAAAACAAATGTAACCTCAGAAGTAAGATGACATTTATTGCCTAAAAGTTAACAATTCCTGAAGCTGTAAAAGTACTCTATAAATAAGACCTGAAGATGGCAGTGAAAAGATCCTGATATTGCTATATTCATACATTTTGCATGAAAACAAAACAAACTGACATAGAAATCTGAGAGCAAGAGGACAAAGGAAGAAGACATTGTATGTTTTAAGGATTTGCCTACGGCAGTAAACACACTTAAACTACTGAAAAAGAAATCCATTAGTGATTCTATTCAGTTGTACCCACATATTGAGATAGCAACATGTGTATGTATGTTCAAGAAAGGGATATAAGCTTGCATATTCAAAGTCTTGCCAGAAAATTTGTACAAAAAGATCACAGGGAGACAGAGACAGCTGGAAAAATTGGAGCAGGGGCTCTGATTTTCATGCCAGTGTTACACCTAATGCAAAGGGAATGCAGATGATAGACTGCAAGCTATATGTTATTCCTCCTGCCACTTAGCTGTGTGCTTGTAGAGCTGAACAAGAACTGGAAGTAACAAAAAAAAATCCCAAT
Source organism: Piaya cayana (assembly GCA_013389865.1). NCBI lineage: Eukaryota > Metazoa > Chordata > Aves > Cuculiformes > Coccyzidae > Piaya > Piaya cayana. Next base: position 371,365 of record WAAB01022726.1, read on the forward strand.
CCAAACAACAAAACAAAACAAAAATAGTCTGCTATTGTAAAAGAAAATATTTATGTCAGGGTATTTCTTACTGTCACATAGACATTTTTGTGTACAAAAGGCAATCATCAAGATCAAGCAGTGGATACTAAGCAGTAATTTCTTTAAAGTGTAGTCTGATTTGGATATTTAACTAAACTATACCCACAATCTCACCGTGGCAAGCACATAGCAGAAACCATGAAATGGAAAGTATTGATAAAAAAGCATCTCTAGGAGGTCCTGTGTCATGCTTTAAAAGACTGATAATGAGAAGTTTCTGCACATTGATTTATCGAGATTAATTATCAATACGCCTAATTAGAAAATTGTGCTAACAAATATCTAGAAGACTCCTTTCTATTAGAGAATATACAGATAGGAGACTTAGTCAAGAAAGGGTAAGTGGAATCTTGAGAGGTTTTTCTGGTAATACATTCAAGTTTCTAAACTAATCCAGGCATGATTTCCATGAGTTTTGATATCTTCTTTTCCCATGAGGTGATCTCAAAACCTACATGTTACAAAGTCATTTTCTCTGTCAGTTACTGTTAACCCAAACTATGCACTTGAGGAGCAATCTTCTATCAGTGTTCCCATCCCCCCTCAGACCTACTGACCCCAATTCCATCTTTTGTGATGTTATTACTGCAAATTTTACACTATGATCTTATTGTTTTTTTAAAAAAAGCCTTTTAAAGAAGACCAGTTTATAGAATCAGTTCATAAATCTCAGATAGAATTTAACCAGGGTACCTTTCTGGTACACAGGGCTTCCATGGGTTCCTGTTGCACATTTAGGTTTGCATAAAGCAAAGCCTTTAACAATAGCTGAGAGAAGCAGAGTCACAGAGTCTGTGGGACCTTCAGTGTCGCAGAGACCCATCCATTGAGATGTCTCACCACTGGAAAGGAGAAAAGGGAAAAAATTAAAATGGCAAGGCTAAAGACAAAGGAAAAAGTAGGGATCTAGATTACAGCTTTCCACAAACCCACTGGCATATCCAATATGGGGATAAACCTACAAAACTCTATAGCTTCTAAAACAAACAAAGGCACAAAACATCCCCAGATTAGCTGATGTCTCCACCCTGATATAAGATAAACTAATAGTCTGACGATTACTCCCATTTGGAACAAGCTGTAAACTTTAAGAAGGTCAAAAACTAGACTAAACCTGGACTAATGTATATTTAAGCTTCTGCCCAAGCTTCAAACAATAAGCTATACTTTATGTTGTTGGGTCAGAGAGCAGAAACTACAGAATCACCTTCATCCCACTGAAATCCTTTGCTTCACTTCTAGCTAAATGGATAAAATTGAAAGGAACAGATGTTCTGCTCTGCATTGAGATCAGACCGTTGGATTTGAGATGACAAATTAGCTATTGATATAAAAGTGCTTTTTTAATAAAAAATATGCATGATTTTAAGCTATTTCAAATGCAAAACCTATTAAACCATGCTATTTCATTCATCAATGTTTATCTCTTTCTATTCTTTCAATCATAAATCGTTCTGTAAGCTTAAAAATAAAATTTACCACCTATGGGAGTTTTACAAAGAGCGAATGACTTTTACATATCTGGGTCTCTCTATTAAAATGAAAAGTGTGAGTCAATGAACAGTAGAGATCACACTCAGTAGCGATCACTGTCAGTCCACACTTTAGTACTTTCAGCTCAGAATCTGACTGTACAGTCACGTTACTTGGAAACATTCACTTATCTTCTGATGGATTTTCATCAGTGTGCTCTTTTCCACATATTTGTCAGATCAGAACCTTGCAGTTACCTGCGTTCAATACTGCCAAATTAACAAAGCAAAAATCAATGATTAAAGCCCACAACCCACAAGATTGCAACAGTCTGCAAGCTGCTTAATTTCCTTTTTTTTAATACTTTGTTCTTATTACTTTGTTGTAAGAGTCCCTAAGCTGTTATTCTTTATTTATATTAGAATATGTGTATGTACAGCATGTGTACTTGTAGAAAACTTCTGTGGCATTGCTGCTGGCTGAGTTCCAGTCTCCCAGAGATCAATGTGACCCAAACTGCATTCACAGGGAGCTCCACTGACTTCTGATAAATAGCTTTTGATAGCAGGTGTTAGAGCCTCTGATGGAAGAGAACTCCAAGATTTTAGACTCTGGGTTATGCACATGTTGTAATTAAAAATTTATTTCTTTGTGTGACTCATAGGAAAAAGTGTTACACTTTCAGGATTTTAGAAGGCTCAGTTTAAAAATGGAAACAACAGGAATATCCTCCTAAACTGTTCCAGAAATGATCCAGTAGACATTGTCTTAAAATACCTCTGGCTGTACCAATACTGATTTATTAGTACTGTTTCGTGCTTCTGTAAGAGGACTGAAGTGACGGGATGAGAGTAATCTGATGAGATATTCTATCTGACTTATCAAATACTTTTTAATGACAAACTCTAGTTACAGAATAAAGAGGAGCTGGAAGGGCTCAAAATATTCTTTAAATTAGGTACACATTCTATAGACAAAAATTTCTCTTT